>JAOVVB010000011.1:9294386-9315433 GCA_028570985.1 Heterobranchus longifilis | reverse complement strand
GACTTTTAGGACAGCCAATGGCTACTTTCCTTACTGAGGAGTTGGCAACGCTGCGTTCACTTTGCTCTTTACGACCGACGAGAGCCGGTTTATGGATTATGGATATGGAACGTACATAGAGGTAGTTTAACAAGGGCAACACTGGTGATGGTAAAGTAATAAAGAGAATAAAGAGGGGTATCTGATTCAGGACTAAAGATGCTGTAAGATCTCTCTCTCTCTCTATCTCTCTTTCTGCTGAGCACGCGCACACACACCTACACACACGCTTGACAGAAAAGCCTTGTCTACATGTAGGAAAGCCTTGTCTACATGCACACACAGGGCTCCGAGCCAGCACGACTCACAGCGCTCGTATGAATATAAATTTAAAGAGACGTTTATATCCTGTGTATACAGCAACAATCTGTACGGCTAAACTGTACATGTCTGTCTCACTGTAATCTGGGTATATTTCATAATCAGTCGACGTCTGCAGTATCTTTGGCTCAATCTTTCTTTTTTTTTTTTTTATCAGTCCTGTCCTTTTCCCCATAAATCCACTCCAAGGCCAAGCAATTGCTCCCGCTTTCCTCCATTAACTCCCCCCTCATTCCCCTCTTCATTTTTATCCTCCCCCTTCCTTCTCTCTCTCTCTCTCTCTGTCTCTCTCTCTCTCTTTCCTGAATGAGCCATCAATTAAAACCTCATCCAGCTTAGACCACACATCAGCATTTCCCATCTCGTCCTTCCTCTCTGCCTCACGCTCTACTCCATCTTACTCTCGTTCATTCTGTCCCTTGTTTTCCCATCTAATAATGCCAAGCCAGTCAGGAAATGATAGATTGCAAAGCGTGGTGTATTAGAAAAGAATACTTTATTTAATAGTCAGGAAATGGAGTGCATGTGTGTGTGTGTGTGTGCGTGCGTGTGTGTGCATGTGACAAAAAAAGTGCTGAGAATGTTAAAATACATTCATAGCCTCCGTCGAGTCTCTCCAAGGCCTTCGCCGCTTTCGGAAGAGAACTCCTATGGAATGTGCGTCTCAAGTCAGAAGAAGTTACAGTAAAAAGAAAAAAAAACTTACTAAGAAACCAACCATCAATCATGACATACTCAAGGTTGTTCCATCATTCCAGGATCCTAAGTAAGAACTGCAGCACTGACCTTGAAATCAAACACTGGCTCTGAGAAGCACCAGATATCAATTTTGAGTATCGTATGGTAATAATCATGTACCGAGATACTTGCAAAGTATTGAAATCGTAATCGTCCAGCTGGCTGGGGTGTGTTATTACCATGCCCTAACACTCTCTGACCTGTAGAGCTGGGTAATGCCTTTAAGGATAAAGCTTAGCTGTACTAGATTAAGCCTGAGAACCTGGAGAATGCTGCAGCTGATTATGACTTCTGGCTCACATGAGGCAGAGGAGAACAAAACCAGAGTGATGTTGAATCGATACTAGCAATGGGGTGTAGAAGTGGCAGAGAAGCAATGCCTGTGCCAGGTAAATCTAACAAAATCAGATTTTGCCAATGCAAGGCCATGTTTAGATTTGAACTCTGCACAGGCAATGAATTACAGGTACGTCAGAGTGAGTGAGATGAGATGAATGACTTTGCCAAGAATTTTTTTTTTTTGTACTTATCACATAAGACAGCATGAAAACACTCAATTCATTCATTCAGTAACCAAGGCAGGAGAATTTACTCCACATGAGATGTCAGTCCTTCACAAGGCACCATGCACACATAAACACACATTCACATTCACACACTCCATAATACTAAAGAGTATGTTCAGAAAGAGCACAGACATGATCCTGGACACCGTCACAGTCTGTGCTGTTGGAAAAAAAATATACTCTCCTTCAAACGCTTCCTCCTCCTGCACTTCTGCTGAATCAGTCGTTTCATTAATCTGCACGGCTAAGCACTTAATACAGATGACTTCTTGGTCTTCTTGGTATCATAAATATTTTTGTTTTGCTCATGTCAATACTCCCAACTGTCCGGGTTTCGGTTGCGCTGCTATCCGTGATGTAGATCTAGTGTTCTACATCTTTTCCATGCCAAACCATTTGGCTCATTTAGCTACTAATAAATGTCATTCTGCAGCAGCTGCTGCTGTCTGGCTGTGTGTTTCAGTGCCGTCCAGCTGTGATCACTGTATTCTTAGTGATCGCAAAGTGAATGGACGATCCAGCTAATATTACATACTGTATGACGTTTTGACCATGTTATCATTAATGTTTTGTGATGTCACAGACTCCATCTTGATTGCCTCCACCCCCCACCCCTTAGCTCCACCCTATATGTCTTTTCCTGTAGGTCTTCCAATATAAGTTGTGAGATACTGTATATACATTCTGCACTCTAAATCAGTACACACACACAAATAAACACACACACACACACACACTGCACCCAGCCCTTCCTACTACAGGATGTAAATACTGAGTCCACCAACTTGCCTTTTTCCCTTACAGACCATCTTCACCTGATCAGATGGCTTTAGACAGCATGACAGCGTCAGTTTGTGCTCACTAGTATGGAAACTTGCACTTGCACTGCTTTCCTAGCTCTTAATCTAGCTTTTTCTAGCATCCTCATAAATGTTTAGGCTTTTTAGACGTCCTGTTGGATTTTGGTTAAACAGAAACAGTTCAAAAAACAAGTGTTTAACACCAGAAGCTTCAGTGATTCAAGGTGGTTGAATGACTCTCAGTGACCTTTATTCATCAGATTTGTGTAGAAACGGGATCAGATTAGAGAACGTTGTACAAAACTGCTCAATGTCTTATTTATGAAATGCTTTGAAATGAATGCCAATCAACTGCTCATAATTAAAAGCTTTGGGATTCTGTGAATGTAATCTTAAAAGTGTCAAGAAAGACAAAAGGAAGACAAGAATACAGATCAGTTTAGTGTTGTTTCACCAAAGGAAATGAAAGGAAACTCAGTGCTGTGTATGGGAAATGGAGATCTTTTAAATGATCTACTCTATCACAATCAGATCATTACACTCATATCCTCCTACTACTATGGCATTCTGCACTGTATGGTTAAAAAAAATTATGTCGAGGATATATTCATACTGTATTTTGGTTACGTTAGGAGGGAGAAGTCTGTTTGTTTCATGGTCATTGTTGGACTTGTTTCATATGTTGATGTGTTTCCGGACTGCACTTCCCAGAATACACCACACCGTAGTCTCCCGTTAACTGTATCTCATTTCTTTTGATTAGTCTGTTTATAAATAGACATGTCCTCGGGTCAGTTCTTTGTCTCGCATCTGTTGTCGTTGTTTCTGCTGCAGTCAGTTCGGGTTTCATCTTTGTTCTTATTTGTGTTTTATGTTTCCTGCTTATATCTGCACCAACCATCCATCCATCCATACCTGCCAGGTTAAGAAATGTCCAGATTAATATTAAACCTGGAAGGACAGTGCTGATCCATCAACTTCATGTGGTCGGGAAAAAAGAAAAAAAACATGAATGGAGATTACTTAAACTCTTAGTGAAGTTGCATCATAAATAAAGGACAGTAGTGAAAGTAAAAGCATGGAATATGGAAAATATGCACACAATGTGACAAGAACCTAATAATTGGACTTTAGGACAATGGAAAAAATGTCACTATTGTGCTGATGAGTCCAGATTGACCCTATTCCAGAGCAATGGGTGCAATGGGTCAGAAGGGAGTTGCTCAGGTCTAGACTCAGCATGAAAATGAAGTCAGCTGATGACCTGAATGCACTGAATGACCAGATTGTCACATTTATGGAGTTTTTTTTCCCTGATGGCACGGACATACTCCAGACCTCAGATTTGTGAAAGTGTGGTTCTGGGAGCATGAGGAATCATTTTCACACATGAACTGGACACTACATTTTGTGCTGTAATCAACGCTACATACTTCATACATACTCTAATGCAATATTAGAGTGATTTTTATTTCTTGGTAGGCAAACACGAACGTTTTTGGGCCGATGTTGTTTTAGGGCACTTGTTGTATACTATGAAACAAATAAAAAGGCATACACATTGCCATCTTTTCTTTTTTCGCATAGAATAATCAACCAAATGGTAGAGATGGTCCGATCAGACTCTAAATGAACTCTACCAAAAAGTTGAGCAGAACATTAAAAGGTTAAAATCACATTGTTAAAAAAAAAATCTCAAGTTGTTGCACTCTCAATTTGTTGCAATAACTTTGATGAACAAGTGCCACTGAATGTTTGAAAAAAAAAAAACTGTGCAAAATATAACAAGTTGTAAATGTAGTAGAAGGTTTAAAAAGTGCATGGAAATTTCAAGGAAACAAGAAAGAAAAACAAAAAGAAAGAAAGAAAAATAATAATAGGGAAAAGCCTATATATATTATATATATATAACAGCTACAGGGCATGTTGGATATTCCATGTGGTTCATTATTAGGACCACTATCCGTCTACAGTTATATAGACCAGACAACATGGAAAGCAAAATAGCATGAATGTTATGGGTAGGGTTAGTGGTTGTAGCTTGTCTTACACTTTATTTTATTAAATACAGCTAAATAATTTTTGATGTTACAATTCCTCTTAATTGGAGGGCGTGGACAATATCCTGAAAGTGTTTGTTTCTTTCTTTTAAATAAAATATAAGCTTGTAAAAGTGTCATTTATGCCTGTCATTAGAGCCTTTTTTTTTTTCTTTTTAACGTAGCATACTGTACATCAACCAAATGGTAGAGATGGCTCAATCAGGTTAAGTTCAAGCCGGTTTTAATGTGATGTAGTGACTCAAAATGTGCTCTACCAAAAAGTCGAGCAGAACCATAAAAGGTTAAAATCACATTGTTTAAAAAAATCTAACAATGGTTGCATGGTCAATTTGTCATAATAACATTGATGAACAAGTGCCACTGAATGTTTGAAAAAAATGTTTAAATATAGCAAGTAGTAAATCTAGCGCATGCATGGAAACTTTAAGGAAACAAGAAGAATGAAAAAGAAAAAAGGAAATAATAGGGAAAAGCCTAAAATAATTTATATGTTTTTTATATTTTATATTTTGTGTTCAGCTTGGTGCTAGGAAACTTTGATTCCTGCTCAAGGTCTCTGCATTCAAGAAAATCTCTGCTGCTCTAAAAACACACTGCTTTTAGCCATAAAACAGCTAATGTGTATGCTGGATATTACATGTGGTCCAGCATTAGGGCCATTGTCCTTCTACAGTTACAGACCTGACGACATGGAAAGCGAAATAGCATAAGGGCAAGGATTAGTGGTTGTAGCTTGTCTTACATTTCATTCGTATTCGTAAATTCAGCTAAATTATAGTAGTTCTGCTTGTTACAATTCCTGTTAATGGTAGGGCGTGGACTTCAGTATTCTGCAGGTGTTTCTTTCTTTCTTTTGACCACTGTCTGTCATCTGTGAATATGGGAAATAAAATGTCTAGAAGCTTGTAAAAGTGTCGTTAGTGCCTGTGTGCCATTTCTCAGGGGGTCTCGAGGGAATCATTCCAGTGCTCTATCTCTTTGTCTCAGGGCCATCATTCTCTCGTCTTTGCGTTATGTAAGTCTTGTCTGTTATTTTGTTTCCTTTGAATGAAGTTGTGTCTGTGTGCTGCGTATCAAGATGTGAGATGCTCTATTTTACATCTCTCCCACAAAGGGACTCCAGCTTTGCCGGGAATCTGTTTTCTTTCTACTTCTACTTCTTCTCTCTCTTCGTCTTACTCCCACCACCCCCCTCTCATATCACCAACATGGTTTGTTTTATTTTTCCTACACTCTTTTTCACCTCACATCTTTCTCAGTGCCAATATACAATACCAATCAATCTCCAATCTATCAGGCTTCTTCTCTCAGCTCATTCTTCTTTATCTCTTGCTGTCTTTTGTTGCCTTTGTCCTCCCATCTGCATGATGATTTACTATCATCCCATAAACATCCTGATCCTCCAATCTGCTCAGTCTTACCAGCTCTATTTTTTCATTCAGTGCACAACACCCAGACATGCACGTTCTCAAAATATATTTAGACACTTCACAATGACCTGTCCTATGATGACAAGACCATGTTACATCCATTTTGAATGATATATTAGCTCCCATTGTATCCCCCTCTCTTTGAGGTTTATGTTTGGCTGGATACTAATGGCACAAAGAGGTCAATTTCTGTCCATATGTCTGTCTAGTATTTAAAGTTATAAATTGCCATTGTTTAATACATTTCATCTTTTCCACAACTTAAAAGTCTTTAAAGAACACTCTGAGATATTTCCTGGTTACAGACAGACTTTCCTGCTCTAAACATTGTGCATCTATTTGAATCTCATCAAATGAAATCCTTGGAAACAGCTTCGACAAAATTGGGCGCTGACATGAGGATGGAGATGGTGCAGATAATGTTAAAGACACTGAAGGCCACAAGGCACAGGCGGTCAATGACAGCCCCTGCAAACTTCCACTGCTCTGTTACACTGTCGCGTTCATCCTGGGATCTGAAATGTTCAGTAATGTAACGCACTTCCTCCAGGATAGCCTGCAGCTGTGGGTCTCCTCCACTGCCACTGGCCCCAGAGCATGAACAACCTCCAGCACCACCAGAGACCGTACTGGGGCATCCAGGGGCATCCAGGTTTGGCGTTGGTGGAGGAGGCGGGCTGCTGAAATGTGGGGGCAAGTGGGGTGGTGGGCTGGAAGACCCCGGTCGAATGATACCACCTGATATGCTGTTCCTCGGAACCGAGTCGTTCAACAGTGGAGGTGGTGAGGCCTCATCCAAACTTGGGAAACCAGTGTAGAGAAGGTTGCCATTGTTGTTAGCACTGTTAACCTGTGAGGTCAGGTGGTTGACATGGCCTGCTGCTTGCAAGAGGCTCTGGGGGTGGAGTGGATGGAGTGTGGTAGGTACATGAAGGTGTTGGTGGTGGTCAACCGTGTTAGGAAGGCTGCCGGTATGGGAACCAGAAGAGCAACGGCGTAGGTTGGGAGCACACGGAGGACGCTCAGGATCTACACACTCACCCGGGCGCTTCATGCGCAAAAACCAGGCCACCCATTGAAGCAGAACCAGCTGGACCTAAAAGGAAAAAAGAAAGAGATGATCAGGCAAACCCCAGGGAGAGGGAAAAGCAATGGCAGATAGTTACAATAAATTAATTAAAAAATCTAATTCTAAAACAACATTCTAATTAGTGCTCTTCCTTGTCAAAACATCTCTATTGTTCTACTGAGACACATGAGAAGGCATGTATATGGCACATATTCCATATTCTATATATGGCCATGAACTTACACAAGCTATAACCCTACTAAAGAAGGTCATCTGTAATTACGTTCTTGTTCAAAACCTTTATTTCATAGACCAGCACAAAGTGGCACATATTTAATAATAAAAAAAATCATAACTGTGGATCTCTGCAGCTCCTCCAGAGTTACCATGGGCCTCTTGGCTGCTTCTCTGATTACTAATGCTCTTCTTGCCCAGTCAGTCAGTTTAGGTGGATGTCCATGTCTTGGTAGGTTTTTCAGTTGTGCCATACTCTTTCCATTTCTTGATGATGGATTGAACAGTGCTCCGTGAGATGTTCAAAGCTTGGGATATTTTTTTATAACCAAACCCTGCTTTAAACCTCTCCACAACTTTATCCCTGATCTGTCTGGTGTGTTCCTTGGGCTTCATTTTGCTGTTTGCTCACTAATGTTCTTTAACAAACCTCTGAGGGCTTCACAGAAAAGCTGCATTTATACTGAGATTAAATTATACACAGGTGGACTCTGTTTACTAATGAGGTGACTTCTGAATGAAGATGGTTCCACTGGAGTTTAGTTAGGGGGATCAGAGTAAAGTGAGCTGAATACAAATGTACACCACACAAGATTTTTATTTGTAAAAAAATGTTTTTAAACCATTTATAATTTTCCTTCCACTTCACAACCATGTGCCACTTTGTGTTGGTCTATCACATAAAATCTCAATAACATACATTAGTGTTTGTGGTTGTAACATGAAAAAATGTAGGGAAGTTCAAGGGGTGTGAATACTTTTCTTAGGTAGGAAGGTCTTGCGGTGCCTAGTAATGAAAAATACTGGTTTAGGAGAAATAGTTGTATGCTTTCTAAGAGTTATTACTGCAAATTGTATGCGAGCTCAGACGCTGAAGTTATCTCTGTCACACAGTGGAATAATTTTTAAAAGTTTTATACAAGCAGTGACCTCCATCCTACACTATGGGCAAATAAACTAACCTTGGATCTGCACCTCATATAGAATATATCAAATCTTCCATTCTCTGTTCAATTCCTCTTAGTAAACACCTTATTATAACCCCCTCATTTATTAGTTTATTCTAAGTCCCACAGTGCCATCTGTCACTGTACAGTTCATACAGTAAAATAACTGTGTACCTGTGTTGGAATATAGGTGTACTTTATGTAAATAGGTTATGAGGTTTTAATGCATTATTCATTGCACACTAACTTCAACATTTATTAACATTACTGTATAATGACCGTAAATGTCTTATCACACTGAAACACATTTAATCACCATTAGTTACAGTATCTGTTAAGGCATCTTGTTTTCCTTTGCCATTGTACAGTACCAGTATCTTTTAGCACAATGACCAATTTAAATCATTCCTAATATAAATAACCGGGACAGACCCAGGCTGACTCTACAGTCTAGCATCTCAATATTCAGTGCATTTGAATATCATGGAAAACTCAAAAAGTCAAAGTCTTATATATTCTAGATTCACCACACTTAAAGTGAAATATTTCAAGCCTTTTTTGTTTTAATTTCAATTATTTTGATCTAAGACCTTGGGAGAGCTTTGCAAGGAGTGGAGCGAGGCTGGAGTCAGTGCATCAAGAGCCTCAGATTGCCACCGGCTGATCGTCTTCGTGCAATGCCACGATGCTGCAGTAATTCGTGCTAATGGAATGCCAAGCAATTATTAAGTGCATAAACAAAAATAATTTCCAGAAATTCTCTCTTGTATAAAGAGTATCACTTTTAGAAAAATCTTTCCACAATATTTACATTTTTGGAGCTGCCCTGTATATTACAGTGGATGCACAAACACTCAATACAGTATTTTTATTTGCACTTTAGGTACGCTCAATTTGAATTACATCGCGTAATGACATAATGACTGATGCAGAAAATACATGGCAAAAACTGTGCGTTCAGGAAGTCTGTCCACAGCAGCCATGTAGTTCTTTGTGTGTATTTTTGTGGGAAAATGTTAAGAAATCAAAAAACACGTTCACGCTTTTTTAAAGCTGGCAATAAATGCATGGAGTTAGTTTGTGGAAAATTTTAAGAAACTCTTCCGGAGACAAGAATACCATATCACAATACTGTACAAGATTTAATAAACAAATACATGAATCAGAATAATAATGTAATGAAACAAATATTTTCCCATAACTCTACTCTACTCGGCCACTGCGGAGGAACTTTTTAAACGCACTATATAATAACGCTAATTAATTTACATGCAGCTAGTCCAGAACACAGCTAGTCAGAAATAGAATACAATTATTTTATTTAAAATAATAACACTGCTGAGTTTGTCATTAGTTCACACAAATAGTGAATTATGAAGAAATAGCATTCAGCCAAAATGACACATTATTTATAAACAGACTCCATGTCTGTGAACATTTCTCCAATTTTATTCTAAGGCCATGACACATCTGCAGTAGCTGTTTAATATCATGTAGATCACATCATTTTGGCCATAGAGTGTATATATCTTATTCGTGATTTGGGTAATTTACTGACAGTATGACAGGAGAAGCTATCAGATGTGTGTAGAGAAGATGAGAAAGGTCGACAGATTTACCCATTTAGGCATGTTTCCTCCATTTGGATCGTGATGATGATATTGCAGCACAACCACAGTCGCTATGACTGACATCCCAACGATGATCATTATACTAGCAAAGTATTGCCCTGAGAGAGAGAGAGAGAGAGAGAGAGAGAGAGAGAGCATTAATGTTTAATTAGTCTTGCTCTTAATAAATGTATTTCTTACCATAGGAAAGACAAGACATGAAATAGAGAGAAAATTTAATGATCGCTATACATGTTGGAGTAATAATGCGTGAAAATGATTCCCTATGCTGCCAAACCCACTCTTTCACAATCTGAGTCCTGGAATTCATCAGGGAAGGAAAGCTCCATAGATGTGATAACCTGGTCATCCAGTACATTCAGGTGGAAAGGCTCTTACTTTCATTATAAAACATAGCTGCTGATAATGTGTTGGACATTAACTGACATGTGGACGAGTAATTTGGTCCTTTTTAAACAGCAACTTCTTTAGGCAGGAAGTGTTTATCTCTGCAGACCATGACTTAGCGCTGTTCAAGGGGCCGTAAATAAAGAGGAGGGTGATATAATGCCTTCAGTTCACTATCTCTATACTCAGGTTTTCTTTTTCTACCAGGAAAGAATCTAGAAAGCCCGGGTGATTCCTATTAAAAATGAATTCTTCCATTTATCATGTAAAAGACAAGCAAAAGGTCAAAAGCAACACCAGAGGATTTCACTGTTGGTCCTAAATGAACTACCAGTGGTACTGTAGAGTCTGGGATACACTATTAACACCTGGATTTATAAATAACACAGCATACAGGACAACTCTAGTGTGTTACGTAAAGTCTATATACAGTAGAGATGAAATGAATGAGTCTCTAACTTTGGAAGGGGATACGATATGGAGAATACGGAAAGCACACACACACACACACACACACATGCATAGATATAAATACAGTAGTTTGTTGTAATTTGATGCACATATACTTACCTATGAGTGGAATTGAGTCAGAAGTGGCAGGCATAATTTCTGCCACCAGTAACATGAAGACTGTTAGTGATAGCAGAACTGTAATACCTGTGAAAGATAGATGCGGAAAATTATAAACTGTGCGAATGAATCATTTGTATTCCACAAATCGTGCTGCAGCCAAAATGAACTCCTGTTGGGATGAAGTATGATCTCCTATCAGAAACTGCATCCGAGGAACATGCCACTTTAATCCCTATTTCCTGTTTCTGTTTCCCTTTTTGCTAATGCCCACATAAATGAAGCAGATTTTTTTATACCACGCCATTTGTCTTCCCCAATCCCACTTTATTCCTGTTCATGTCATCTTCATCATCCCTCTCTAATGCTATTCATCTCTTCCACTCCATCTCATTCCCATCAATAACCCTTGCTGTATCCATCTCCATTTCTCACTAAATATCCTTAAATCTTAATGTATTTGCTTTTGTAATATTTTCTTCAATTCAAATATCAAAAGTGCACTTCTGGCATACACCGTATACCACATATTAAAGAAGAAAAAAAAAACCTCACAACCACCGGTGCTTTCACCGCAATCCATAAACATGATGGATGAGCCTTTAGGAAACTCCTATTAATAAATGAACTCTGAAAAAAAAAATGAAAAAACATCAATAACTGTCCTGGGAAATGTAAAAGTCCACAAATTAATGTAAAAAACGTGAGCAAAACTTTTTTTTTTTTTAATCAAAATGAACAAACAAGTACAGGCTTAGACAATCACAAACCCCAACCTGAGAAGGGTATCATTGTAAATAAGAAAAAAAACTCATCTTTTTATTTAATTACAAGTTTACATTCTCACATTGCCAATGCAAGAACATGGGAGCTGGCAACAGCGAGACAAGTAATAACCAGAAAATAAGCCCAAATATATATCTGAGGTATTGACTGGACCATTCTGACACATGAATATGCTTTAATCTAAACCATTTCATGGTAGCTCTGTTTGGAGTCGTTGTCCAGGTTTCCTTCTAAGATTGCCCTGTATTTGGCTCCATCCATCTTCCCATCAACCCTGACCAGCTTCCCTGTGAAGAGACATGATCCCCACAACATGATGCTGCCCCCAACACTACTCTGGATTTATGGACAACATGCTGGTAGAGAAGGCTCAGCTGAGTCAATGATTCTAGAAATTAAGCCATTATCTCCTTATAGCTACACCTGGTCTTTCTTCCCTTTCCATCTATGGAGCATGAGGATGCAATGGCTCTGCATTTTCTTTCTCTTTTTTTCTTTTTTTCTCCAAGGCTAACAGCCACCTGAAAACTCTTCAAATTCAGATTCTGTGTTGCCCCAGGAAAAGGTTCCTCCAGCTTCCATGCTCCATTGGAAGACTTAGAACTAGCCGTGTCAGTTCCCCTCAAAATGGCACGGACCTGAATAGGGCAGGACAGTGGTGTGCAACCCAGAGCACCAAGTGCATTCCGCGGTACAGTGCTGGCAGTGAGGTATTTATCACCATGCAGACAGAGGTGATTCAAGAGTTTTTTTGGGCCCCTAGGCAAAATATTGCAGCAGGAGCTCTCCAACCAGTATTCATCACCATTATCTTATACAGTATAAATAATAAATCAATGTGTCAGCCGCCTCCTAGCCTGGGGGCCCAAGCAGTTGCCAGTCTTGCTTGTTGACAAGATTTCACCTGTACGTTTAAATATTTGGATTTGGATCATTCCGATTGACTGCTACAATGTTCCAAGGCTACATGAGTGCAAGTTTTACCTTTTCAACACAGTGTTATAAAAAAAATAATAATAATAAAACTACCAGTTTTGTTGAAACCCTAAAAAGCATTCCACCATCAGCCCTAGAGGATAGGCCCTAAATAAACACCTGACAATGGAACGCTGTTTGGAGGGATACTGCAGTTCTGCCATCAGCCCCCAACAGTCTCAGGGCTCAGCATCTTGGAAAATGTCAAAAATTGCCACGATGGCCCAAGACGTTTATTCACTTTTGCACATCAGGCGTGATTAAAAAAACAAAATTCGACAACTCATAATCAGCATCATTTACTTTGCAAAAGTAATTCCCTATGATTCCTGGATATGTAATGGCTGAACTGCTTTTCTTTCACATACTACAGCCACCTCATGAAATAAGGTTCATTTTTGTCTTCCAGATTGGTTCACATCAGTGTATCTGCAAAACACATATGTCCATCTTCCCGCTGTCTCGGCACACAGATGCTTTTGAGATTAAGATTCGCCTCCCAATTGTTTTGCACCATTCCAGTCTCTCCTTAGATGTGAGACATAGAAGTTACTGTATGTGAATAGTAGCAGCTTTGAACCATGTTATTCTGGCAGTCATGATGGTTGAAGTACAATGCTACCATACTATCTACACGTGTCTGTGGCTCTGGTATCTGGCAGGAACATTTGGTTTTGCAGAGCATTCGGTTTTGCCTTCAGTGACAAGAAAAAAATTATGCATAAATAAGAAATTTGTATCGATTTCCTCTTAGGCTCGAGCTGTTGGAGATGAGCCAAAATGATAATGTATTATCCTTTTTTTAAAGCTTTTATGTAAACAAGAGTAACACTATAAGGGAGACATGGAGGCATTTGTTTTACAAAGCAAAACTCTTCATGTTAAAAGATCATAATATAACACAGCATGGCCTCATAGAAAAACTAACCCACATCTCCTCTCTCTTACTCTGTCTCATTACCCAGTGAGATCTTCTCTCCAGAGTCGGCAGGAAGCACGAAGGTCAGCAGGGTCATTGAAGAGAGCAGTACGCATGGAATGAGGAGGTTCAGGGCGTAGTAGAGCGTGCGTCTGCGGATGGTTATCACAAAAGTCACGTCTGGGTACGGCTCCTTGCAGCAGTCGTAGAAAACTTCACTCCTCTTGCCAGGCACACCTGAGCATATTAAAAGGCACAGAAATGATGCAGAAATGATGTCTGAATTGTTAATTAGTAACATTCCTGGGGTAATAATAATGAAAATAAACTATGGTAGAAAGATAGAAAGTTCTGAGGTTGCTTTAAAATCAGTAGGTTTTCAGGAAGAAGCTCAATAGTTAAGATGTTGGGTGTTGGACTACTGATCAGATTACAGGTTCAAACCCCCACACCACTAAGTGGAACACTTAACCCTCACCCACTCAGGTGTATAATGAGATAAATGTAAGCATAAGGGCATCTGCCAAAGGGAACCTCCAGAGCATTTTTCAATTGTATGGATCTTCTCAAACCTCTCAAGCTAAACCAAGAGTTTAAATTAGTCCAATAACAACTGGTTCTCATTTCATTTATCCCTCCATCCATAAACAAGCCAGGAGATGACCAGCTATCTTACTGTATCTGGCCTGCAACGGTCTAACATCCCATCCAAGGTGTATGCTCATCCTGTGCCCAGTGTTCCTGGGATCCACAGCAAGTTAATGCATTGAGGGGTCACCACAGCAGTCCATCTAATCTGTTCTGGTTTTACAACAGTGCTTTACAATGTTCTTTCTGACACAACCTTCCAATTTTTCCGAGCTTGGGACCAGCACAGCATCCATTGGCTGGGGTTTGGGCGTCGGGTGAGAATCAAACTTGGGCCTTCTGCATGGCAGGCGGGAAACCTACCACTGAGCCACCAACGCCCCACTTATAAATTCCTCTTGTAATGTCCAAAAAAAAAGAAGGAAAGAAATGCAAAAATAATTAGTAGCTAAAAAAAAAAGGCAGATGTCCAGGATTTGATGAAATTTTAATTAAGGAATTTAATTCAGATCTACTTTCACTTAGTCACGTAATTCAGTTTAACATAACATAATTAGCAGCTGGCAGATCAAACAGAGATGAGATGAATGTAATGGGGATGAGTCAGATTGATTTAACAAAGTCAATCTTCATTTTGTGCCTCGGATAAGATCTCACACGGACTGCTTTAATCAGACATCAGTCCTGGTGTGTTTGTGCATACTGCAGTGAAAATGACATGGCAATAATTTAACATTAAAAAAGTCAAAACAACCTACTTTGAAATAAGCCACATATTTTAACATCATGCATTATTGTTGATATAACTGTCAGCTGGAAAGGTTATTTTCTGTTATTGATTACTAACAATCACATAAGCTTTATCTAGTTTCACCACATACTGTAGATGGAAAACCTTCAATGCTTAACCTCCAGGAGTTCTGAAATAGTTTTAAAGTGATATGTTCTGCAAAGAGTTACCTATAATCAGTGTTACAGAAGCAGTTGAAAGTTTAGACAGAAGTTCGGATTTAGTTTCTACATTCTAGAACAATACCTGATTTTTTTTCTATATTATAAAATAACACATATGGACTTATTTAATTAAGTAACAACAACAACAACAACGGTCAGTCGTTATTTTAAGACATGAGGTCAGCTGTTCTGGAACAGTTCTTGCACGAACAGGATTGTGTCGAGTGCACTTGCAAAACCCATCAAGCACCCTGATGAAACTGTCTCTCATGAAGACCTTCCCAGGAAAGCAAGACCAAAACTTACCTCTGCTGCAGAGGAGAAGTTCAGTTACCAGCCTCAGAAATCACCAATTAACAAACAGCATCTCAGATTCAAGCCATTATGAAAACTTTACAGAGCAGAAGTAGCAGATATACATCTCAATATCAACTGTTTAAAGGAGATTATTGTATAGTTTAGACTCCTTCAGCATTGTTTTACAGTGTAGAAAGACATAACAATAAGGAAAGAACATCCTGTTAGAAGGTGTGTTCAAATTGGTAGTGATCTAATTTCTAGAAATTAAATATTTTTTTCATATTACTAATATTATTGTACCTGAAAATAAACTGCCTGGTCAAAAAATGTCACTATTTCAGAAAGGTCTAATTCTTGGGCTAAAACAAGCCTCGATCAAAGAAAACAACTAAGGAGATTTGAAATGACTGGAACTGGGATAATCGCACTTCTAACAAACCTTGAAGGAACTGTCATAAAATGAAGTCAGCTGACGACCTGAATGTACTGAATGACCAGATTATCACATCTGTGTAGTTTTTCTTCCTTGATATGTTGGCACGGCCATGTTCCAGGACTCAGATTATGAAAGACTGTTTCTGGGAGCACGAGGAATCATTTTCATACAGCGCTAAATCAGTGTATCTTCACTGTCCTCATGGCAACATATTAGTTACCTGTGCTTTATGTTACTTTTTACTTGACATCATTATCTCTGTGATTAAAATTCTGTAAATTTAGACATTCAGTGGCATTCTGCCAACCATGAACCCAAGCTTCTTCACTGCTCCAATCCTTGTTTGTTTTAAATACACAATAGCAAAATTTAAAAAAGCATGATTTCGATTTGAAAGTACTGATTAATAATGATAATTATAGTGATAATTATTCTCGAAAAAGATATTGGAAAAGGCTGGCCAACTTATGTGCTGACAAATTGTACTGTATGAAGTCTTCCAGTCTGGTTTTAGGTCATTTCATTTCACAGCCTTACTGTTTTTAAGTGCTGAATTTTTGGATGAGATTCATTTCATTAATCACCTGGAGCACTGTGTTGGTGTTAAGTGCTATTCTTAGTCAGTTCATTTTTTATTTTAGAGATGTTTCACTGGTATTTGTCACTTCTGGAGGTCTTCAACGTTTTGTATTGAGATTCCATTTTTGTTTTCCATGTACGAATTGAAATAAGGAAATCAAGATGTCATCGATGTGCAAAACTTCGCCCTCTTTTTCACCTGGTGCCTCTGAAGCAGTTTTGTGGCCAGCTGTGGCCTGTTTCTTAGCTATCTCATGACAAATGAAGGGAATAAAGGGTCAGGAGTTTATTCCAAGTGTTTATTCCATTCGGCTGAAAAACAAAGAGAGAGAGAGAGCAGGAACTGTAGCAAAGGCAAATCAACAATTCCTGAAAAGAAGGAATGCAAATCTTGGCTGTGGTAGACTACACCGCGCCTTATCCTGAAGCTGTCCCATTTCGCAAGGCCTTGTCAAAAAACATTGCCAGGGAGTTGGTATTACTCTTCATCTTCAACCGGACCACTTGAGGATGTTATGGCGAGTTGATTGAAATTGTCTGAAAAGAATCCCATACGTCTGCTTCACCTCAAAGACCTCAAGCTTCCACCAGATTCACAACATTGAATCAAATCATACTGCAAAAGCAAACCAAGAGTTTGGTGAGGTAACTGCAATGTTCTTAAAGGGCTGAGTCAGTCACATGACCTCAATTTAACTGAGCTGCCGTTTGCTTACTGAAGACAAGACCGGAGGCAGAAAGACCCACAAACAACTGAGGCAGCTTAAGGAAACTGCACAAAGTTATTGATGGAAAGGATTTGCATCTCAATGTTAAAAAATAATAATCACATTTATAATTATGTTAGTTTGTCCAATCATTTTTAATCTTGTAAAAATGGAGGTAAAAATGACTGTAATTCCTAAACACTAAACTATTTGAATTAAAACTGGAAAGAGTGGAGGTATACAGACAAAATTATAAAGGTTGTGTCCAAAAACATGGCATGATGGCTTAGTGGTTAGTGCTGTGGCCCTGCACCTCTAGGGTGTGGGTTCGATTCCTGCCTCGAGGTCTGTGTGCCTGGAGTTTGCATGTTTTCTCCGGGTACTCTGGTTTCCTCCTACAACCCAAAGACATGCAGGTTAGACTAATTGGCATTCCCAAATTGTGTGTGTCTGTGCCCAGTGATGGATTGGCACCCCATCCAGGGTGTACCCTGCCTTGTGCCCTAAGTCTCCAGGGATAGGCTCCAGGCCCCCGTGACCCTGTCTAGATGATTAATGAGTGTCCAAAAACTTATTTTATATAAATTAAATCAGTTGTTTAAAGCAACTTCATTTACAGTAGCTCAAAAGCTTATGTTTAACAACAAAAAGTTTCTCTCCTGTTATGACCTAGAAAATGTTCATGTTTGTTTTCGTGCATGCTTATATTATATCTGCTTATCTGCTGGATTATTCATTAACACTGCGTATGTTGAGATCTCAGTCACAGCAAAAACTGGTTCAAATTGATTCAGCGGAGATTCTGAGGATTATTCTTAGCTTCCTTTCAATGGCTTTCAGTTGATCTTGGGATTCACAATATAAGGAATTATATAAGCCTTAAATAAACTTCCAAAGCCTCATATTCTGGGAGGCATTTTTTTACATACCCTAAACTGCCGCTAAAGCATTAAGTTCTGCTCCTTGATCTCCTGTATGACAGAAGAAGTCCTCATTCTTTTGTTGTTGCTAAACTGTTATCCTCAAACATGCTTCATCTGTATCATTTTTAACACAAATCCTAAAGTACTTTTTTCCCAAAACCTTTGTGTGTATGATTTGTGTGTATAATTATACTGTATTGCTAACTGTATGTTATTCATTAAAGCAGAGGACAGTGTAAAAATATTAGGTTAAACCCAGAGCAGCATGCAAGAATATTTATATTACATGTTTGCACCGAAGCCTATTCTGAGGTAGGTACACATCTCAGATAGGATGTCTGAATGGATGATAGAATGCCACTTAGCCTAATCTGCATGTCTTTGGACTGTAGGAGGAAACCCGGAGGAAACAGACCAAGCATAGGAAGAACATGCAAATTCCATGCACACTCCAAGAAAGGGTTCAAACCTGGACCCTGGAGGTGTAAGGCTACAGTGCTAACCATTAAGCCACTGTGGACCTAAGGGCAGTTTGTCATAATTAATTCTACTATTGGCATGCTTTTGGGCGCTGGAAGGACACCCACAAGAACAAAAGGAGAACCGGGACTGAAACAGGCAGTAACCTGAGCTCAGGACATGGCAGCACTAACTATTGCACCAGCATCATCCCCATAAACATATTTAGCATCTCATCTTATTTGCAAATGGTGTCAGAAATGCTCAGTATGTTAATGACTTCAGTGCCAGCTCA
Source organism: Heterobranchus longifilis (assembly GCA_028570985.1). NCBI lineage: Eukaryota > Metazoa > Chordata > Actinopteri > Siluriformes > Clariidae > Heterobranchus > Heterobranchus longifilis. Next base: position 9,296,717 of record JAOVVB010000011.1, on the reverse strand, counting down.
CCGAAATAATTTTCATTGAAAGCCTTGCATAGCACCTAGGTTTTCAGTTTCTAATCAGCAACAAAGAGTTTTACTCATCACCAATACTGTAAAAAAACTCCACGACAAGCCAATAGCATAGCATTAAAAGAATAGATCCTCTGTTAGTGAACTAGAGTAAGCTTTCACACAGCCATGACACTATTTCAGCAATTCCAGGCATCAGCTTTAGTTTCAAATCCCATCACTCATTAGTTATACGGAGACAGATTGTGCTGTAAAATCCCATCAAGCGAGACTGACTGCTTGTGCAGAGTGTGCATCCTGGAAGCAAGGCAAGATTGCAGTATATTGCTGACCTTGTTATTTGTAAATGAAGTCGAGGAGGATATAACATGGAAACGTACACAATCTTACCATGTAAATCAGAAAGCTCTTCCTTCATTTTTACCAAGGCTTAATAGCTTCATAAAGTACGGAAATTTTAAATATGTCATAACAATCACATTCCATTCAAGGTTAGTGCTTTTCACCACCAAAGTTCATATTACAGTATATCTCAACTCACCCACTAGGTCCCACTCTCCATTGGGCATGTAGCTAGAAATGTCAGCCTCACTCATCTGGAGGTCCAGCAGCCAGCCGTCAAACGTCCATGAGCCAAATTTCAACTCGCACTTCTGGATGTCGAAAGGAAACCAGCGAACATCCACATTACAGGTGCTCATGAAGATACCTAAAGAGTGTCCAGGTGAACACAGATATGCATGTTAGCATTTATACTTGTAATGCGCATGTGAATGTTGACCAGAGGTCCTACCAAGGTCATACAAATAGGAATAAACACAATGGTCACCATTGGCCTCCGTGGTCCTTAGTTGGACTACAGAGGTTCCTAGATGGATGGATGGATTTAAGAGAATAAAATGGAGAATAAAATCGTGTCTTTATTTTTCATTTTCATTAGAGAACATAACCGAAGTGTGCACAAAACGTTTGTTCTGGTGATTTCTAAACATACGGTATGTCGTTTTTGACTTAATGTTTACGAAAAATATAGAATGGAAAGAGAAATGGTTTGCAGTCAAACATTTTTTATGCCAAAACTTTCCAGAAGTACCACCAGAGTACCTACGTAACACACCCTTGTCCCTTTAATAGACACTTGACCTATTCTTTGGGTGAAGTGGTATTGGTGCTGTGGATGCAAAGTGCACAATTTCCATAATCTTATAAATTCAAGGGCAGGATGGAGAGATGTTCTCCTGCCAGGCCCCAGTGGAGTTGGATGATGACCACTGATCAATGTCCAAAGTGTTTGGGATCTGGGCACAAGTACGGTAATGTCAGCTCTCTTTTTTTAACATTTTTAAAAACTTTTTTTTGATTATTTATACACTGCCTGGTAAAAAAAAAAAAAATGCTGCTTCAGAAGTGTCACGTCATTGTCCTGCATCGTGCAAAGAAAACAACTAAGGACATTCACATTTTGTGGTTGCGGCAAAGATGTTACTCTGTTTTAGAAGGAGAAAATTACTGGCATTCATCAAGCAAAGAAAACAACTAAGTTGATTAACTATTAAATTGGGCCATGAACTGTACAACACTTTATTAAAACCTGGAGGGATAGTGGTGACCATTATCTTCATGGAAAAAATGTGGTCAGAAAAACATCTTGAATGAGTGTGATGGGAGATCACTTAAATGTTTTGGTGAAATCAAATCATAAAAAGACAACAATAAAACACAATGCGAAGAGAACTTAAAGGATTGGGACTAAACAGCTGTGTAACCATATGAAAACCACTTATCAGTGAGACTAATTAGAGCAAAAAGTCTTCAATTTGCTAGGGAGCATAAAGAAAGGACTGTGGAGCACTGAAAAAATGTGGTCATGGTCTAATGAGTCAGATTCACCCTGTTCCAGAGTGATGCGTGCAACAGGTTAAGAAGAGGGGCCGATGAAGTGACACACCCAGCATACCTAGTGCCTACTGTACGAGCCTGTGGAGGCAGTGTTATGATCTGGAGTTGCCTTAGTTGGTCAGCTCTAGGCTCAGCAACGTTATGTGGAAATAATATGTCAAGTCCGCTGACGACCTGAATGACCTTTTATCATGGGATGTTTTTTCTTCCCTGATGGCAAACCCATATTCCAAAATGACAATGCCAGGACTTCAATTGAGACATAATTTTCACTCATGGATTTTGACCAGGGGTCGGCAACCCACGGCTCTGGAGCCCCATGTGGCTCTTTCATCCCCCTGCTGCGGCTCCTTGTGGCTTTGGAAAATAAATAATGAGTATTATACGCTATAGTAAACGCTATAGTTTTATATATACCGTATATAT
>JAOVVB010000011.1:9273268-9286284 GCA_028570985.1 Heterobranchus longifilis | reverse complement strand
GAATTTTGGTGTGGTGGTGGTGGTGTATGGTGTGGTGTGGTGTAGTATAGTACAGTGTGGTGAATTTTGGTGTGGTGGTGGTGGTGTATGGTGTGGTGTGGTGTAGTATAGTACAGTGTGGTGAATTTTGGTGTGGTGTATGGTTTGATGTAGTGTGGTGTGTTGTGGTGTGTGGTGTAGTATAGTACAGTGTGGTGAATTTTGGTGTGGTGTGGTGTGGTGTGGTGTGGTGTAGTTTGGTGAATTTTGGTGTGGTGTGGTATAGTGTAGTTTGGACAAGGGTGTCTGCCAAGTGTTGCTGTGCTGTAGCTCTGTGCTACTCATTTGGGATTCAGTTATTTAAAATCATCTGACATTTTGTAAGCAAACATAAAATCAATGGTCTTTTGCTGAATAAAACAAAGGTTTCCTCGTACTGGTGGAAAACAGATCCAAAACTGTGTTCTTTAAATGCATTTTGCATCAAAACCATTTTTAAATAGATTTTGGATCACATTATACAAAGTCTCTGCAGCGTTCTTGCAGGGAAAAAGTAATACTATACCACAAAGTAATTTACAAAAGGAATCAATCCACCACAGGTGTTTTTCACACACAACTTACTGCATGATTTGTTTGTTTGTTTTTAACCCCAAACAGTGTTTGTTTGAGCTTAAAATATAATTTGAGAAAATCTATAATGCATCACAACCCCTAAAATATTCTATAATCATAAGGACAATATGAACACACCTGGAGGCAGGTAGGTGCAGTAGCCGCTGGAATTCACCAGCACGTTGGTCTTAAAGGTTGAGTCAAAGTCATCATCAGCACTGCGGGGGATCAGAGAACAAAATTACATTTGCAATAAAAACTGTTTTCATTTACACAGCTCTGTGATTGCTCTGCTAACCAATAAAGTTTGAGATTAATTCACTATGTTAAGAGGGAATGCTTTTGATATTTTTGGCAATGCTACAACAGTATCCAGAGAGAAACCGTCTATAGGCTTCTAACAGCTGGGCTGGAAGTGTTAATGTACTTAAGCGCTTTTTCTTCTGCAGTTAAACAACATGGGCAGTATTTTTTTATGGACCTAGACAACTGAGAGACGCAGTGTAGTTTTCAGTGAACTCAGCACCCTAGAATGGCATTTGCACTGGTTATAATGTGCCAAGACTTGTACTTTGATTGCTATTTGGGGAAAAATGCATGGCACTTACCAATTTATGAATAAAACACAATATAAAGTCAGGGTCAAGGCTGCGGTCTGAACCTATTCCTAAACACTGTTTTGTCAAGTACTAAATTTTTAAACTAGAAATGTAAGGATGAAAAGAAATAAAAGCTTGAGTGCAAAATCAATTAAAATGTATTTTTTTTACCATCCTGAGGTCAGTGACACATTTTACCTGGGGTGGCAAGGGGGTGCCAAAAGATTTTGTCAGTGTGGAATCAGTGATTCAGAGAGAGGGACAGAGGGTGGAGACAGATTATCTTGATGTAGTTCCAGTTAGACATCATGGAAGGATTTTATGTATATACTGTATATATGTGTAGTGACAGGATATAAGTGTAACTAGATCAAAATGATTCAGTTGCACCCTCATTTCAATCTCTCACACTCATTTCCACTTCTTTATTTTCTCTTATTTAATATTTTCCCCTCCTCGTTCTTATGTCGCTACATGGGGTGGCAAATGGGGTGGCAAAAGATTTTATCAGGGTGGAATATCTGGGAAGTATACAGGGAGATGTACAGAGTCAGCCAAAAATATGTATTCACACTTCAGGAAAAGAAAAACATACTGTATATAAATAAAATAAAACATATAAAAACAATATAAATATTTTAAAACTACAATTTATTGCTATACGTTATACATTGATATATGATAATATCATGCTATTATTAATAGTATATCAGTATAATATACATCATGCTGTTCTTCTTTTCCTGAAGTGTGTATACATATCCTGTATATAATATTAGTACAAGGCAAACCCAACTTCAGATGAACTACAATATATAACAATTTTTTATTCATTTTTAACAAAAATGAAGCCAAAAAGAAAAAACAAAGCAGGAAAAACAATATTAAGTACCCCCTTCTTGCTTCTACAGGATTTAAGAGGGTAAGTTGATCATCAGCAGGCTTACACACCTCTGTAGAAGCTAAAGTTTTGGCAGTTTGTCTGGAGCATTCAGGTGTGTGTTAACGTAATGCCCACAGGAAAAGACATAAGCAACAGTCTTAGAGAATTTATCAAACGGAGAAGTAAGTAGAGGAAAAAAATAAGGAAATGAGAGAAGACAAAGCAAAATAAATGAGTGTGAGAGTTTAACTGAATTAGAGTGAGGGACCGAAGCAGGAGTGATGGTGAGACAGGTGGAGACAGATGCAGTTCTAATTAGACCCCATGTCATGATTTTATATATGACATTATAGTTTAGATTTTATAAAAAATATATATATATTTCTTTTGTATTTTAATATTATATTATATTTTAAAGATTAGATTTTATTTATTATAATCATAGCATGCATGTATTGTTTACTGATTTATCTATCATTTAATCCACAGTTTAAATTGTTATTTTACTTATCATGAGAATAAAATCATACCATGAGGTCCAAGTGGAACTACATAAGGATCGTCCACCATCACCCCTTCTGTCTCTCGCTCTGCTTCAGCTGCACCCTCATCTTCATCTCTCACACTCATTTCTACTTCTTTATCTTCTATTGCCTCATTTCATTCCTTTTTGTCCTTCTCTCTCTCTCTCACTCTCTCTCTCCCCTGCCTACTTATTTCTCCTGTATTTCTCCTCATATCTTCCTTCTGCAGAGACTTCAGCCTTTTCTGGCTGAAAATAAATACCATTTTTTTACCATTTAATTTAACTACTGTGACCTACAGCAGTGAAGAAATGAAAGGCTCTCATGGGGTAAAAACCACATATTTCATTAACATACACGGTGGGAAATGTGGTTTATACATAAAACAATTAGATCAATAAAGATGTAACACAGAAAGTGATTGTGTGTAAAGGGAGTGATGGGCAGGTAAGTGGAATGGAGCACATACACCTGATGAGAATATGTTAGTGTTCCGTTTGTTACAGTGAGTTGGTGGGAACTACAAAGAATGAGGAGAGCGGCAAGAGAGATTCAGGTGTGTGTGTGTACACACACACTACAGGCAAAGCCAATTAGCCTAACATGCATGTTTTTGGAATGTGGGAGGAAACCCACCAAGTACGGGGAGAACATGCAAACTCCATGCGCACAGACCCTGAGGTGGGAATCGAACCCAGACGCTGGAGGTCTAAGGTGATGGTGCTAAGCCCTAAACCAGTGTGCCGTCCCCTTTCCAAGTCACCGGTTTGTTTCAGTCTTATGGCCACAGCTGTGGTTTTTGTTTTTACATTCCCAGTGTTTGGAACTGAAATATTGGGGTGGGGGTTGGTTGGGGTTTAGGGGACAAATGCCCCCCCTTGTCCCGGTGTTGATCTGCCCCTGCCTGAGGTTTTCAGTTCACTGCCCTTTGCTGATCAACTATTTCATCTCACTGCCATTTAACCAAAACAAAATCATGTGCCGTTTTAATTTACAGTCATGGCCAAAAGTAATAAGACAACATATGGCATGTATTATGGTTTGTATTATGACGTCACAAATTAGTTCTCGCCTATCTGGCTGAATGTTTGTGCTAATTACAATCAGCTGTTTTGGTTAATGGATGGAACAAATATACAGCAGGACTTTTACTTTCTGGAGACGGTTCTGAGAACTCTCAAGTGAATTGCGAACTTCTGTGGCAAATTTCTGTACACGATCTTCAGGAAGCGATCAAACATGCATGTGATCGATTTACACCAGAATACTGCAGATGTCTTTTTGACTCTACGACCAGACAGATCCAGCTTGATTGTTGCAAAATGGTGAGAACAGTAAGGCGGTACCTGTTGTAAAGCAGGATGTCTGGGGTCCAAACTTGGTCAGTGGTGAATCGAAGATTCTTCACTCCTGGATATTCTGACTGGTTCCACTGCAGATAATAATCATACCAATGCTGCAAAGACATATTGGCCACGAATTATATTTGTGTCACTTCCGTTTATTTAACATCTCCATCAAAAAAAACAATAAATCAGAAATCAACAAACAAACTTAGTACTTTTTTTTAGTCTAAAAGAAACCCAGCATTGTGATACTTTAATTATTTATAATGACAAGAATAGAACAACGACAATTATTGTGCCATTCAGAGGTTATGGGAAAAGAAAGTTTCTCTGAGCTGCAGTCGAACAGCAGCCAAACAGAGAGAAGAAGTGCCCTTACATTATTGAAATGCAGGGTAGAGGAGCCGGGCCAAATTCAAGTGCTGCTGGTGATAATGTAACAGCTGCCTTGCATAGGGAGACAGATCTACAGTACATGCGCTTTCACTAGATATATATTACGAACAGAACGTTCTGAAGGTCAGAGTTTAACCTCAGGACATGTGCTGAAAGCTACTAATATTAAAACGCTAAAAACAAAAAAAAAAAGAAAAAATCCCGCAGCTAATGAAATGGATTGATTGTCTGATGAGGAGCCAAGCTGAGATCTCTCATCATATTCCAGTTACATGAAGGGGCTCTTATATGCATTCAAGTGTACAGGGAACCTGCGACCTGGTTTAAGAGCAGACGTAATGGCCTGCAGTGACAGATGTGGAAACCACAGGGCTGCCATCACTAAAGGGACCATTAACCTGCGTTGTGAAAAAAAAAATAGTTTCAGAAGCTGCAGTGGTGAACAAAAGGAGTTGTGCGCGGATGTAGCATCTGCGGCAAAGGTTCTGCAGCCAGAAGATCAGGTTGCTGAAGTCTGGCCAAACCACAAAACCTCAATTCACAATAGGCAATGGAGAATTCCCCTGACAGCTTTCAAAATAAGTGGATTGGCTTACATCTCTGCAGTTAATGCCTTGGGGGTTGAAGAAATTCAGATCAGTTGCAACTGATGGTTTACAGTTTCGTTGCATCACAGCTGAACCAGACCAAAATCAATTAGACCCTATTGACTGAGATACATCCAAGGGAGTACTTGATACACCTGACCCGGTTATATAATTTCCAATAAAAGACAACATCCTAGATCTCCATCCTGGAACTGAATTCCTTCTTAAATCAGCTGCCTTTGGATTCTGTGCATACCAGATCTAAAGCAAAAAGCGAACAAACAACTGGGCCGTGAATACATGTGAAAGGTTTTTACCTTCCAGTGGTTCTGAAATACATACAATTCCTATATTTCCATATAAGGGGAGTAAGTGATAAGAAAGACAGAGCACCTTATTTCACACATGGAAGCTCTGGGGCCGAAAAAAAATCAATCTGAAGTGGCCGTATTGAGAATTGAATTATATGTGTGTAGTAAAGATTTAGTACTGATTTGTGCCTAGGTCTGCACAACTAGGCTCCAGGTATGACCAATTTCTCTTGCACTCTATAATCAGCCTGAGTGAGAAACAGTAATAAGTCGAGTGCAAAGTGCAACTTGCGGTTCTGAAAAAAGTGCCAAAATGTGCAGTTCTTCGAATCACCACTAGGACTGCTGGTTCTTATAGACACCCAGTTTAAAATGTCCAAATATACAACAGAACTAAACATGTTTGCAGGCTCGTACAAAAACAGTTTTAGTCTCCCTAGCTAGATTTCCCATCCATGACAATTGTCCACGGGTGAAAGTTTATGTAACTCATTATTTTAAGCCATAAAATTATGCATAATTATAGCCATGGCAGATTTGAGTGACAGCGCAGGTGTGAAACTGCTAGCTGTCTGTTATGCATCACTTAAGCTAACCAGTTAAGATGTATCATTTTAGGTTTTCTTGCCATAAAAAATGTAGGAGTGGTCACAGATGACGACAACCAGACCTCTTTAATAAACCTCTGGGTGACATCATGGAGAGTTTGTCCAGTTAGCAGTCTTTTGTGCAGTACGACTGAAACTTGGAGGGAACTCTCTGTGAATACAGACAACTGTCCCCCATGTAATCAGTTTTGTACTTAAGTCGCTGAGTCTGAATACTGCCCAAGAAGAGGTTACGGAAGCATATACACATGAAAGAAAGACAAGCTTGATATCAAGATACCAACATCCTCTAAAAAAAAAAAAACTCAGTGAGCTGGAGCGGCAATATTTTCAGGAACCCCTCAGGGGGACACACATAATAAAATAGGATTAAAATGAGATGGGTAAGCAAACTCTGGAAAAGGGCAGATGCACACCTACGGGGCTGTAACAGTCAGACAGGAGATAAGCTGTCTCACAGCAAATTCACAGTTGTGAATTCACAATGAGGAAATTCAGCTAATGTTGAAAACCTACAGCAGGACCGGGTGAATCTGCATGCTGTTCCAGCACTGTCGCTGTTAAAGCTGGAACACAGTTAAAGCTGGAACGGATTATGTAGCCGGGATAAAAAGAGATATTTTTAAGATAAAAGTCTGGTCTCTGTTCATGCTGTCTATACCAAGCAAGTTTTCTCTGTATGATATGAAACCCTCTTTATCTTGAACTATGAACAATGTTAGAGAGGTTTTGCAAAGTCAGCAGTCTGACCTTAGGCGCACATCGCAGCCTTCTCCACATACTAGGGACAGATTGATGGTTGGTCTCGGAAAGCACATAGAACTGGAAAGGTCATTTCTCAAAGGTGCGGAATGCCTCCAACCCATTTGTGACATGGACCAGTAGAAGGCATTCACGTAAAGTTGCTTTGAATTAAGACCGCTTTTTTTTGCTCGCCATTATTATGGACATATGAAGCAGCAAATTGAATGCATTATCAGCCAGCAGACAGTGACGGTGCTTTTGTGGTTGAATCCAGCTTTACTGCCATAAACGTTGAGTGATCAGCCTGTACACTGGCCAGCCAGCTAGGTAGTGACTGACAAACTGTTTGTGTGCTTTGAGGAGCCCCATAAAATTGCCTTGTGGTCTAAAGATGGGGTTAGCCCATCGATTAAAGGAATCAATCTCACTGGCGTAATTGAATGCAAGCTTAAAAGAAAAAAAGGTCTCCTTTCATTAAATACCAAGCTATGACTACCTCCTGGATGGCACTAAGCGATGTTTGAGAAGCAGTATCCACCTTCACCAGGTCCCTCAAAATGTGTGAAATGTGCGGCAGCCACAGACTCCTGAGTAATTTTAATGCTCAGTAGAAAATCACATGGGCGTTTTGACTTATTCTTTTACACAACCTTAGGCAAAAGTAAGAGTATTAGTACTTGGTTGATTAATTGATAGATTGAGTTAAGTCTAAACTTCAAAGAGCAATACTGGTACTTTCTATTTCCACAATAGAAACAGCATCATATAAGAGTAGTATTAGCTCTTGTAAGAATCTGAATAAGGATCAGCCTCATGTTTGACCTTTATGTGCAAGAATGTGCAATACTGATGCACTGAATGGTCATTGTTCTCCATCATAATCAACACTGTAGCAGCAGCTCTGTAAGGGAACCGCCCTGGTTATAAACAACTTATAAGGTCATGTACTGTACGGTATGTAACCTTGGTTCTTTGACCAAGTGGGTGATTTCCAGGCCAGTGTAAAATGGCTGCCTTTCTACGGGCTAAATTTGTGAATTCATGAAGATATTATTTTTGCTTAGCACACAGGAAAACACCACCAGTTCTGTACAGAGATGAGATGTCACTGAGTACATTTACTTTGATTGCATACATACAGTATGTATAAGTACACATTTCACATATTTTCACTTTACTGGTATGGTAGTTTTATACGTTTTAACTTTTAAATATCTTCACTTTTACTTCGCTACGTTTCTGAATGGCGTTGCAGTGTCTATGCGTTGTTGTTATTAGTCTTTCAGCTGCTTTCGTCGAAGGGATCGCCACTGGAGGCCATCCGATTGGCACACAACTTGGCACAGGTTTTATGCAAGATGCCCTTCCAGACGCATCCCTCCCATTTTATCTCGACATGGGCAGCGGTATGGGCAGAGATGGGCTCAGCCTTTTCCTGATACCAGCTTGTTTACCTCAGGGCCACCACTTCAGGTCGAGGCTTTTGTTCTTCCTCACAAAGTTGTTTGACCAGCATGGGTTCAGTATTAAAAATGATGAAATAAGAGTATTTGTGTTGTATCTGGTTATAACCGTGCCATGGTGAAAAAAATGCTAAAGAAAGAGAAATTGCAAAACAACAACAACAAAACAAAGAGCAGTTGAGATGGCATCTGACCTCATGAGCACCATTGGGGAGTCAAAGATTTTTATTTCTTTTTCACATGACATCTAACAGCAACACTCTCACTTGGTGGAACTCTTATAAATTGCATCTTACTCTCCCTCACCATCAGCACAAGACAAATGGACTTCAGCAGAATTCAGGAGAGGATTTACCACTTGCTTAACAAGGTGGTGTATCATCATCTTTACCACCTGAGACATCTAAAGGACTTTAAACTGCCCTCAAGGGTGCTAGGGAACTTTTACACCTCCACCATCAGGAGCAACCTGATCCAGAGCACACATCACAGCCTGGTTTGTGAACAGCACCAAGCAGGACCAGCGGCTCTACAGAGAGTGATGCTCACTGATGCTCACGGCTCTACAGAGAGTGCACCATGCGCACTGAGCTTCCTGACCTGCACCCCATCTACAGCAAGCTGTGATGGACCAAAGTCAGGGAGATGAAAGGACCTCAGCCACCTAAACAACATACTTTTCTCTTTGTTGCAATCATGGTGATCATGCTCCATGAAGGCTAACACAGAGAGGATGAGTTTCTTCCTACACACCACTCAGGCCCTTAACCAACAAAACACCAGGACGTGAGCTTCGATTAGTTTGCAGAATACCCATATGTATATTACCCCATAATATTTATTATCCACTAGCATAATAAATATGTATATTGCTTTTCATTGCACATATCTGCGCTTCATTCCTAATAAAGTCCACACAGTTGCTGCCTTCTATCTTTTATATCCTTCATATTAATCTTTCTCACTCATTCTCTATAGGACAAAGCCTATCCCAGATATGTACACACACACACACACATTCACACACTACAGGCAATTCGGGAACGCCAATTAGATTAATCTGCATCTCCTTGGACTGTGGGAGGAAACCCGAGTACCCAGAGGGAACTCACCAAGCACGGGTAGAACTTTCAAACTCCATGCGCACAGACCTGAGGTGGGAAATTAACCCATGACCCTGGAGGTGCAAAACATTACACCACCGTGCAACACTGCGCCTTCATATTCACTAAACATCACTGTGTGCACCTCTTGAATTTGGAATCCACAACGGCAAACATTATCCCTCTGAAGATTATTTTTATAACCCAGTTCTATAGACAAGTTTGACACCATGCAGTTTGTTGAACTACTTTAGATGTTTACCAGGTTTAAATTGGCAGCGAGGGCAGAGGAGTGAAGCTCTGGAGATTACTTTTACTTTATATGCGACAATTATTTGATAGAAATGTAAATCGTAGCACATAAAGTAGCAAAAGTGATGATAACAGTTTTGCACAGCTTTATAGAGAAATGCTCTACTCCAGCTTGCGTCTTTGCCAGAAATGTATTGGATGATGATTTTGATGCCAAAACACTCAAACAATAAGTAGTGAACATAGGTGTAGTTTATTAAATCAAGCTGTTAGAACAGAAAACAATATGTGCTGAAGTTGTTTTAACCACATTCTTGTTACACAGTAGAGTTTCCACACCTCCTAAATTATCATTTCCATCCATCCATCCATCCATCCAGGAACCTCTGTAGTCCAACTCAGGACCGTGGAGGCCAATTGTGACCGCTTTTAACAAACATGGTAAGACCTCCAGTCAACATTCACATACTACGTAGCCTAATCTGCATGTGTTTGGACTGTTGGAGAAAACTCACCAAGCACAAGAAGAACATGCAAACTTCACACACATAAGGTGGGAATCGAACCCAGATCCTGGAGGTGTGCGAGGTGACAATGCTAACCATTAAACCACGCCGCCAAATTATCATTTAATGTCTGTGTTTATGTGAGTAGGAATTATAATATATACAAAATGCACATTGTGAATACCTGACTTTATATTTATCAGGGTACCTAAAATTCTCCATGATACACTCTACAAATAAACTGTGTTATAAATAACAGTATGTTGATGATTAGGCCTACACAAAACTGCCAGGATTTGCACAATATGACTATATAAGTGGATTAATGTAAGGACTCAGGCTTACCATGTTCAGCCAAATATTCGTGGTGATAACCTGATTTTTCTCATCCTGAAAAAAAGAAATAGAAAAAGGACAGTTGCTCTTTGTATTTAGACACCTGCACAACAAAGCCGCACAGATTCAGCATCGTCTGAAATGATTATCCATGTAGAAGACAAGCAGAAGACAATTCGAACAAAAATGAGTGGATATAACCAGAGAGCAGCAGCCAAGCGCATGAAAAAATGAACAGATGAAGCACAAAATTGACAAATCTGTACTTTGGCCAACATGCTACTAAAAAAAAAACCCTGTGAGCACTCGAGGTCATAGTCAAGCTGTGGAACAGAAAGGGAAAAAAGGAGGGACAAAAGAAACCTTTGCTTGTTTCACACTGCTGGAGGATTTTTATTTATTTTTTTATCAATATTTTCAGTGCTTCAGTACATTCTTAAAGGTGTGGTTTAGTAAACTGTACAGCTTCAATTTTTCACTTACCTACATGATAACTAAACCCCCAAAGAATAGATCTCTATTATTTTTGCATGTGATAAAATTAAAGTACAGTGGTGCCTTGGTATACAAACGCCCCAACTTAAGAATTTTTGCCTTAGGAACTTAAATTTTGCAAGAAATTTGCCTCGGCATGAGAAGCACTATCGGCATACGAGCAAACGAAGCGAGCTGAACCGAACACGGCTAAGTTGCATACACGTCCAGGAGCCGTTCAAAATTAGTTTGCATCAGTGGAAACCCAAGCGAAGTGAGTTGACATATTTTTTTGTGGACTTTTTTGCATTTGGTGTAAGATTTAGTGAAGACATAGCACCATGGGCCACAGCAATGTTACCAAGGACGTTTGCAAGAAAAGAACTCGACCATTTTCAGTTTGGTTTTTAAAGCAGCCGGTGCCAAGTGGAATTATAAATTAAGGTTAAGTGAGGTTTAAAGTCTATTTATTTCACATTTTATTTTATTTACATGTCTGTTTTTAACATTTGCAAAAATATGATTTATAATGTTGGAAATTGGTAATATTGGTAACACTTTTATAGGGTGGCTGGAACGGATTATCTGCATCTACATTATTTCCTATGGGACAAATGTGTTTCCCAATAAGAAATTTCGCCTCTGGTTCTGCTGTATTCTAATAACATATTAATATAATATTTACTGTTATATTTTCTATGTAGTTTTGTATGTTTAACTCTCATCGTCCTATGTAACCTGTAATACAGCGCAGCCTTTTGCGTTTAAGTAATTGCACAGGTCCATATTGCGATTTTGATTTCTATGTGATTAATTGTGCAGCACTGATTTAAACTCTGCAGGCCAGTGGGTCTCCAGGATGGGACATGAGGCATGAGGTAGTGTGACACTGAGATAAAACACTCCAAGCACAGAGGAGAGCGGTTCACACTTGCTGTTTGGGAACACGGCAAAACTTTGTTGTCTACCCCTGCGCTGATTGTGCAGTATTAAGAGCATCACCGGCAGTGAAACAAAGAAAGGAAACACTACACAACTGACCTTGGGAATTTAATATTCATCATACTATAATCAAATATAATACTTCAAATAAATAAATGAATAAATAAATATTTTTTACTGTATTGTTGTGTGGTTACACGACCTGTGATTATTTTATGGATAGACTATCAGTTTACACTTTCTAACTGCTACTAGTAAGGGACTGAAGACATTTTAGAGACAGAGAGAGAGAGAGAGAGAGAGATTTATCAAAACACACTGAGATGGGGAAAGCAGAAAAAGCACATAAAAGGCTTACCCTTTAAATCCATAAAGACAGCAGCAAAAAATAAAGAAAGAAAGTTATAGAATAAAGGAGTCCAAGGTCTCACCACATCCATAATCTGTACCAGGCTGAGCGTGAGGACGACTGTGAGAGGCTGTGAGTCGTTGGCGACTGGACGCTCCATACGATTGTAGTCTTTTAGCAAGTTTTTTAACAGAGTCCTCTGGTAAGGGCCCTGAACAGAAACTGTGAAAGAAAGTGAAAAGAGAAAGACAGAGAGAACATTGTGTTATTTATATTAATAAATGAAGGGTTTTGTCTGTACATTGGTCAGAACTTGTTCTTTCAAGGATATCTTTATGTTTCATACATTGGAGGACATGAAACCAGAATTTAATGAAACTTTGGTATCTGCCTGAAGTTAAACCTGCACCCTAAATGTTCTGTAGAAGGGAAGTTATGAGCAGTTATGTTCCAGAATATAAACCACAAGTTTTGATAGTGTCCTGCACATGCGTCAAACTGTGGGCGCATCTTAAATCGACCGCTAGACAGAATTTATTGAAACTTTAGCATTATTTAGATTATTTATATCTGCCTGAAGTTTATCCTGCATCATAAGTGAAATCAAAATGTGGAGCAAAAGCGATGTAATGAACAGTTATTTGGTGGATTTAAATATTGATCCAACCCATACAAGTACACAATAAATAAGAAGAATATTCATAAAAATGACAAGTGATACCGTTACTGTCTTGGCCTTGCACCTTTATTATTTAAAAAAATTATTTTGCTCAGCCTGACCCAACCTCCCTCAGACCCAACCTCCTTTCCATGGCACTGAGATCATTATAATTTCTTCCTTTTTTTGGGGGAGATTTTTTCCCCGATTTTCTCCCCCTAATTTAGCAGTGTCCAATTCCTCCCCGTCACTAGGGGGCTCCCACATTAAGGCTACTACTACCACTCAGTTCGGAAGGGCCAAAGACTATCACATGTTTATTCCGACCGCATCTTTTTGAA
>JAOVVB010000011.1:9232402-9249760 GCA_028570985.1 Heterobranchus longifilis | reverse complement strand
AGGCCACTCCAAAGTCTTCATTTTATTTGTTTGCCCCCAGTCTCTTTCTTATGATGAAGTCATGAACACTCACCTTAACTGAGGCAAGTGAGGCCTGCAGTTCATTTGGATGTTGTTTTGGTCTTTTGTGACCTCTTGGATGAGTTGTCGCTGCGCTCTTGGGGTAATTTTGGTCGGACTTCTGGGAAGGTTCACCACTGTTCCATGTTTTTGCCACTTGTAGATAAAGGCTCTCACTGTGGTTCGCTGCAGTCCCAAAGCAGTAGAAATGGCTTTATAACCTTTTAAAGACTGGTAAATCTCAGTTATTTTCCTTCTTATTTGTTTCTGAATTTCTTTGGATCTCGGCATGAAGTCTTGCTTTTGAGGATCTTTTGGTCTACTTCACTTTGTCAGGCAGGTCCTATTTAAGTGATTTCTTGATTGTGTGGTAGTGTGGCAGTAATCAGGCCTGGGCGTGGCCAGAGAAATTGAACTTAGGTGTGATAAACCAGAGTTAAGTTGTGTTTTAACAGGGGGGGCAAACACTTTTTCACACAGGGCTATGTAGTTTTGGATTTTGTTTTCCCTTTCCCTTAAACCTTCATTTTTGACTAATATTTAAATTTGTTTAATGATCTGAAATTTAAAAAAAAGTAAAGTAGTAAAGATTTGTAGTTGGTTATCATTTATAGAAGGCTTATCAACAACTAGTCCTTTAAGTTTTTCGCTGCTTTATGTTTTTATGTTTTTTTTCATTATCTCCAAAACTGCAAATCGTCTTAAACATCTTTAAGAACAATAATCATCACATTGTGATCAGAGGTTTTAAATGCCCTTTTTTATATTAGATCTTCATAACCACAGTCTAATGCTATGAATATAACGTTATGTGATGTATTGTTGCACTTATGTAAACAGCTCAGAATAGATCTTTCCAACATCTGATACGGGCCACGGTCACATGATTCAACAATGACGGTTAGGCCCTCAGCCAGAATTCATCATTTGGTGCTCAAGCAATACATCTGGATCACAGAAGGCAGTCCAGATGCAGGCCAGATGATCAATCTGCAAGGTTTCAGTTCAACAAGAACCAAATAAAAAGTGTAGTCTCCAGCTGGACCAATTTAATCTTTAAAGGGGAAAAACAATTAAGTGTGTCTAAAGGTGAACCATATTATCTACCTGTTTAATAATGGACAAGTAAAGTATGGTAAAGCAGTCTTCACCATTTGTGTTTGAAATAAAGATCATGAAATATGTTTTTCTTGTGTGTGTGCTAAACACAAACTGGTTTTAGCCACCAAATTTAAGAAACTGATGCTAATTGCAATCTTTTGTTTGAATTTCCAGCCCATAAGGTTTCACCCCACCTTCTCTCCCTCCGTATCTCCATATTGTTTAATAATAATAAATTTCTTTTACATTTATCAGTCCAATATGCCTCAAAGATTAAACATTTAATTTAACCTTTCTTTTTTTTTTTTTTTTACATATTTTTGCCTTTTATTATTTTCTTCTTTGTATGAAATGTTACATCGTCTATACCGGTTTATCCTGTATTCAGGGTCGCGGTAGGCCTGGACCCTATTTTGGGAAGCCTTTGGGCACAAGGAGGTCCACACACTGGAAGGCGAATCCATCGCAGGGCGCACACACACATACACACTCATACGCTACCGGCAACTTGGAAACGCCAATTTGGCAACTTGGAAATACCCCCAGTGCCGGTGTATGAAATGTTTTATATAATTAAACAATCACATGAGCAAAAGTGTTTATGCTGCATATCAGTACAGCTGTGATAGCACTGTAAGCCCGAGACCTATAGCAGGTTTATTCAGTGGAACCACACAACTGTGAGCGGAATACTTTAATTTTCAATTCAATTCAGTTTTTTTTTTATATGTTATTCATAATTATATTAAATATTTTATTTATAATTTTTACAATGGTCATTATCACATTGCAGCTTTACAGAATAAAAAAAATAAAATTGAAAAGAAAAGTATGAAATATGTGAGAAAATGTGTATGAATCAAAATGATCAGATTATCCTTGATGAGCAAGCTGAGGGCGACGGTGGCGGGGAAAAACTCCCTGAGATGACAATATGAAGAAACCTTAAGAGGAACCAGACTCAACAGGGAACCCATCCTCATTTGGGTGATAACAGTGATTGATATGCCATAATACAGTATATATTCAGTATAACAGGAGAGGTGTTTAAGTTGATATCAAGTCCACTTTCGTTATTTTAGAGGCTCTGGTACAAAACTGTTTGTGAGAATTTCAGTCCTTAACTATTGCGTGACTGCGCTCAGTACTCAGAGAACAGCTGTCTGCATCGGCCGAGTCCAAGACCGTCTTCATGGTAACGTCCCCAGTTACTACACACATCCCAGGCAGACCACATGGGGCCAACCTCAGCAGGGAGCCAGAGGCCTCCATGCGATGAGAACAGAAGCAAGGCACAAGGATGTGTCAGAAAGCTCAGAGGGCAGAGAGGGTGAGGATCCTGGCAACTCAGGAGAGAGAGAGAGAGAGAGAGAGAGAGAGAGAGAGAGATAGAGAGCAGTTGGGTATACTCACAGTCTCATAACAGATACTGTATTATACAAGAACATTATAAATAGGGTAAAATGTAATATATAGTACCTGGCATTTTGGACACAGTATGATACAGACACACAGTATGTTTGCATCTTAAACAGAAATTGATCCTATTGTCTAGTTCACAATGATTTGTCTATTTCCGTTAAAGATGCATCCGGTGATTAGTGGCTTCTCGTTCTTCCTGTTCATCTTCATTTGACACACAGGATAAATGTATTAATTTCCATGTCAGATGATGATATCACTAGCTCGGCTGTAGGAACTGTTTCAGTGGAGCTGATGCTAGAATTAGGAATTATCTGAAGCACACACACACACACACACACACACACACACACACACACACACACACACACACACAGATGAGCAGTTACACAAGAGTTACACAGGGTAAAACTTCCCAGTGTGGGTATAATAAATTGAACTACTGTAACTGTTAATAATATATTTATAGATTTATAGATATATTATAGATTTTTTACAATATATGTTTAATAATTATTTAGTTCAGGTGATTAACATGATTTTTCTTTTGTTATTAAATCAATTAAAATAAGCTGTTAAAACTTGACAGCATAATGTATTTATAAAGCTACACCTGATCAGGATCTGAAGCAGATCAAACAATGTTTTTTCCGTGACTTCTAAATAAATTTTTATTTACATTAATAAATAAGTCCCAGTGATGGTAATTACACAAGTGAGCTTACATATTAATTGTCATAAGCATTAATAATTCAATGCAGAATTGGACTGTACTGTAAAAGAAGACTTTAAAGCCTATTGTTAATATGATGGTATTGATATTACGTACTGTACATTGTTAATTAAGCTGAAGGAAGTTAGTAAGCATCCAGTGTCTAACGTCCTTCAGACATTGCTCATCTTTATTACGCAGTTTTCTTCTCATCTGGCTTTTGCTGAAACATATAACTTTAAAACATCAAAGGGTGTTGATTTACATGACTTTATTATTTTGTATATTTTTATACTTAGATTTTTCTTAATGTAAATAACCTTCTCCGGGTCATGCAATAGCTAATAGTTAATGTATCTAAAAAGATCAAGTAATTATATGAAACATGTAAAAGCATGATTGAAACACCTCATTTCTTAAAAGCATAAACGGAGTTATTTGAGTTCACCTGGTCCAGCACACAGAAACAGGGAACAGCGTGTTGGAGATCCTGGAAGGGAACTAAAATCACAGATTCACTACTGTAGTATCTGTGATTAAATATTATACATAGATTTATTAATATTAATCATTACTCAAGTTTCGAATATCTTTGACTTTAACAATAATATTTATCATCTTCTTGCTGTTATTATTTTTCCCCAGTGCAGTAGCTGTGATCAGTCTGGACCTGGCCGTAGTAAACCCGTGGCCACAACATAGTACAGTGTCTCGTTTCCATGCCGTGGCTGCAACATAGTATCTCTTACTATTTTGTTCCTACATTTTCGTAAGTAGTGGCCACAAAATAGTATCTCATAGTATCTCGTTCCCACGCTTAGTAAGTAGCGGCCACAAAATAGTATCTCATTGTATCTCGTTCCCACGCTTAGTAAGTAGCGGCCTCAACGTACTATCTCATAGTATCTCGTTCCCACGCTTAGTAAGTAGCGGCCACAAAATAGTATCTCATAGTATCTCGTTCCCACGCTTAGTAAGTAGCGGCCACAAAATTGTATCTCATAGTATCTCGTTCCCACGCTTAGTAAGTAGTGGCCACAAAATTGTATCTCGTTCCCACACCGTAGTAAATCATGGCCACAAACATAGTATCTCATAGTATCTCATTCCTATGCCTTAGTTAATTATGCCTCTGATTTTTGTCCCCCAAATGTGACCAGAGGGGCTCGGTAAAAAGCAATTAATGTATTTTAATTAATGAGTGTAAAAGTGCAAACTCTTAATTTCTTTAAATAAGAAACAGTTATTTGAGTTCACCTGGTCCAGCACACAGCAGCAGGGAACGGAGTGTTGGAGATCCTGGAAGGGAACTAAAACCACAGATTTCCTACTGTAGTATCTGTGATAAAAATTACACAGAAATTTATTAATATTAATAATTTCTTAAGTTTTCAAGTATCTCTGACTAAATAATATTTATAATCTTCTTCCCCTAGTTATTTTTTCCCAGTGCTGTAGCTGTGATCTGTCTGGACCTGGCCGTAGCGGAGTGATGACGGGGAAGTCAGGGCGCTGGAGTGAGGAGAGTCGGGAATCTCAGATAATCAGGTAAACAAATGCGCGCTTGTTGGCAGTAAAAACGCACATCGAGCGGGATTTATCCTTTACAAATGAGGGATCTCAGTACCATGTGTCACCATGCAGTGGAAGCTCCAGGACAGACAGTGCGTGGAGTTTAGTTTTAACACCGCAGTGGCCTTCGGTTTAAATGACCCTTCTCTGGCTCGCGCGTTGGCCAGTCGGGCTTCACGAGCCGTCATGGAGGAGCGCGAGCCTAAAATAAACTGTAGCGCCTAGCCTAGCTTAGCATAGCTTAGCCTATTTTAGCTTAGCTTATCTTAGCTTAGCGTAGCTACGCAGCACCAGGCCCTCAAAATATTAAAATACCAAACCAGATTAAATCCTCAACACAAGGAGACGCTTTATTAAGAACGGACTCCTTCCGTTTTCTCGTAGTTTGTGACGTCTCCTAGCAACAGTTAGCATACCGCCGCGCTAGCATCCAGAGCTAGCGCGTCTCGCGCACAGTTGCGCTCTTATTGTTATATAACGCGACAAATAGATGTGTTTATTCACTCAAAACCTTAACAATGTGTACACGATCTGGCATAGCGTCACATATTGCAAATAAACCGTATAAATATATATAAAATAAACGTTTGGTTGAATTCCTCTGGCTAGCTGCTTTGTGTTGCACCATACATAGCTGGCTAGCTGCCTGGATGTTCTCGGTATACACACACACACACACACACTCTTACTCAATACTAGCTGCAAGATAGTATTCATGATGCGTTTAAGATTTTATAAATCTGTAGTGCAGACAGAATGCTAACAAAGCAAGTGTTTTTAGCAAAGAGCTAATTAGTGCAATAAACATTTAATGAATGTATTATCACATCAAGATAAAATTTTAAACACAGCTACCCAGTTAGAATTTCATGAAAACTCGGATCTTATGTGCATGATGTATTTTCTGCATTTAAACATACGTCTGTATTTATCATTAACACCACCTTGTTTTTGTGTCAACGCTCTCCAGATTTGAGTCCACTGTCCTGGCATGGGGGACATGAAGACCCCCGATTTCGATGACTTGTTGGCAGCATTTGATATTCCTGATATCGATGCCAAAGAGGCCATCCAGTCAGCACCAGAAGAGGTGGAAGGGCACCAGGGATCAAGCAGTGGGTCCATCGCGAAATCAGGCGAGAGCGGAGTCGCCGGAGGATCCGCGCTCAGAGCTCCGAGCCCGGCCGCTGACTCCCAGAGCGACCCCTCTATCGTTAGTGTTATTGTAAAGAATCGGGTGCGTAGTGAAGCCTTTGAAGGTGGTGATGTACCGGTGTCGGAACCACTCAACCATAATGGATTTGTGTCCTCAGGTGGGGCGGGTCACATGTCTCAGTCTCGAAACCAGCCGAACGGGGAGCAGTGGCCTTTGTGTGGCTCCAAAGTGACGCCGGAGACCACAGGGTCAGTGCTTGGATGTGCTAACGCCTCCAAACAGAGTAGCAACATCTTCAACAAGCTGAAGCCTCTCATGGCGCAGGGGACTGGGGACCCTGTGGTTAGGGCCCGAAGGATGCAGATGCTGCAGCAACAGCAGCACGCACAGCAGGAAATAGGATTAGAGGGCGGTGACAAGACGAAGAGCGCTGCTGTTCCTGGGAGCACGAGTGCAGTGGCTTCTCCTTTTTTCCCCCCTCCTAAACCGTACCTCCAGAATTCCTCGGCTGTTCCTTCCTCATCACCCTCGTCAGCCTCTCCTTCGGTTGGGTCGCGTGTCTCGGGGGCCGTCGCCTCGTCGCCGCTTGCTACAAGTTTGACAGAACCGTTTAATGGCACTCAGCGCCACAGTTCAGCTGAATTTAGGCGTATGGACTCTGAGGAGGAGGATTCAGATTCGGAGTCTGCGGAAACGCTGGTTATTCAAGAAAGTCCGGGCACTCCTGCCTCTCCAAAACGTTCACGCAACAGGCTCAAGTCGCCCGCAGAGAGTTCAGACTCCCCTTCGCTTCCCCGCTCAGCACCCATGGCTTCAGCTGCTTACCCCAAACCAGGCGACATCCCCTTGTCCTCACCCGCATCCCCTCAGGTGCAGAACTGGCTTTCTTCATCTGTTCAGACAGGGAATGTTAAGAGCCCGCCCCCAGAGGAGCGAAACCCAGAGCACGTCATTGAGGAGCGTGACTCACCTGAAAGTCCAGAGCCTGAGATCCCTAAAGTTTCAGTAACACCTTCCAAGAAGTCTTCCAGCCCAGCAGTGATTGCTTCTTCCCCGCCTACAGGCCTCCGAGAACCCAAAGAGGAAGAGGAGGAGATGGAGGTGGCCAAACCGGTAAAGGAGGAGAATGGTGATGCGACTAATTTAGATCAGGACAGTGGACAAAAAGAGGACGAGAAAATGGAGGTAGAGGATGAGAGTGTTTCCACCCAGTGCCTCAGCGTGCCTAATAGCAGCGGAGGCTCTGCAGTCGTTAGGAACGTTTCCTCCAGGCCTCTTAAAGTCAGAATAAAGACAATTAAAACCTCCACAGGGAGCATCACTCGCACAGTCACCCACGTGGCTGGGAAAGGAGCTGCAGGTAAAGGCACAGATAACGCAAAACCAGAAGGTCAGACTAATAAAGCCCAAAGAGCCGAGCCCGCTGGTCGAATGGTGAAAGGTTCCAGCCTGCCTGTGTCCACTTTAGAAGCGAGCAGTGCCATGCTAGCTGCAGCAAGCAAAGCTCAAAACAAAAGCTCGGTGTCATCTGACAAGACCAAGGTCTCCGCCACAGCCGTCAGCATCACGAAAGCTGCCAATCTACCAGCCACGCCTACCGTTAGTGGTGTTAGCGTGCGTGCCGCTTCTGGAAGAGCAGCTAACGGAGGTACACCTAATGTTCACGTACCATGCAAGCCAGCCTCTATAGTGAACAGCACGGGGGCTGTGATTTCCCGGAGTCAGTCAAGCCTAGTCGAAGCCTTCAACAAGATCCTGAACAGCAAGAACCTGCTACCGAGCTACCGCCCCGATCTCTCTACCCCTCCACCACCCGAGTGGGGTCTCCCCATGCCTGCGACAGGATACCGCTGCCTAGAGTGCGGGGACGCTTTTGCTCTGGAGCGCAGCCTGGCACGGCACTACGACAGGCGCTCTTTGAGAATCGAGGTGACCTGCAACCACTGCGCAAAGCGCCTGGCTTTTTTTAATAAGTGCAGTCTGCTGCTGCACGCTCGGGAGCATAAGGAGAGGGGACTGGTTATGCAGTGCTCGCACCTGGTCATGAGACCCGTTACTGTCGAGCAAATGATTGGCCAGCAGGACACAACACCCATAGGTATGTAATGCATTTTTTTCACTGTTTAAATTCCGTCCTGTTAAACGAACATTATTCACGTTTACCCTGTTGTTCTTCTAGGTATGCTCTCGCCTCCACTTTCCTCTCCGTCTATATCGACTCCCTCGAACCAGTCGGGAGCGACCCCGATCCCTTCCACCCCGAGTCCACTGAAAGAGTCGCCCTCACAAGGCCCGGTTGCTTCCCAAACCAGTCCGGCTCGCCGTGGACCTCAGAGTCCTCACGTCCTCATGCCGCTTCCCTGCAAGAAGGGAGAGGTTCTTCAGTACAACAACTTTAAATGCCCTGAGTGCCAGACTCAGTTTACAGGCAAGGCAGAACTAGTGGCCCACTTTCAGCAAATCCGCGCCACCCCTAATTCAGTAAGTAGCACTGCAGTCTTTGTTTTCTCATTTGTTACAGAATGTAAAAAAATTAATTTGCAGGAATATTGCTATACATATTTTTAACGCTCCCTCCTTTTCTCCTCTCAGACCTGCATGCTTTGCTCTCCGCCAATGATGCTGCCTAACGGGTGCAGCGTGTCGGCTCACCAGCGGATCCACAAGCACCGCGCTCCCCACGTGTGTCCGGAATGTGGTGGCGTCGCCCGTCAGGCCAGTTTTAAGACGCATCTAGAGGAGGCTTGTCTTCACTTCGCCAGGCGCATCGGCTACAGGTCTTGGCATCGATCTAAAATAATAATAATGATAAAAAAAGTAAAAAAAAAAAAAACACGACACATAAAAGCTTAACAGGCAAGTGCGCAAACTTTATCTACACTGACTTTAGTGATTTGTTTTCGTTTCTGTAGATGCTCCAGCTGTCAGGTGGTGTTCGGAGGCCTGAACTCCATCAAATCTCACATTCAGACTGCTCACTGCGAAGTGTTCCACAAGTGTCCACACTGCCCAATGGCCTTCAAATCAGCCCCCAGCGCCCAGGGTCACATCAGCACCCAGCACCCCACCCTCAGTGCTGCTCAAGCCAAGTATGTTCTAGATATTCTCTTAAAAAAAACCTGATGATCTCGCTTTACCTGAATCTAGGATTATAGCACAGCTGACGGGGTCATCGCTAAGCTTTTAAAGGAAACGGCAGTGTCAGGAAATCGACGCAATATTTAGACACAGCACCAGTCAAAAGTTTGGACACACCTTCTAACTACGTGGTCTTTCTTTATTTTTATTTATTTCTACAATGCTTTAAAATCTCGAATGCTATAATCTCCTTTGAACATTTGATATTGAGATGTATATCTGCTCCTTCGGCTCTGTAAATCCTTCATAACGGCTCTAATCTGAGGTGCTGTTTGTTAATTGGGGATTTCTGAGGCTGGTGACTCTAAATGAACTTCTCCTCTGCAGCAGAGGTAAATTTTGGTCTTGCTTTCCTGAGAAGGTCTTCATGAGAGACAGTTTCATCATGATGCTTGATGGGGTTTTGTTAATGCACTCGACACAATACTGTTCTTGCAAGAACTGTTCCAGAACAGAACTGACGTCTATGTCTTAAAATAACGACTGACTGTTGTTTTTGTTACATATTTAATAGTTTTGGAAAAAATCCAGTATTGTTTTAGAATGTAGAGAATAAATCACTAAACAAACCAAAAAAAAGCATTGATTTGAACATTGGTGTGTCCAGACTTTTGACAGGTAGTGTACAGCAAAACTTTAAATAGCCAGTAGTGTATTTTCCAGACTGTTTTGTTTTAATTGTTAAACATTGTTTTTGGAGACTAACTTATTATTACAACTGTCTATCTTCATTTCGTACACCCATCTAGGATGATTTACAAGTGTGTGATGTGCGACACAGTCTTTACCCAGAAACCTTTGCTCTACATGCATTTTGACACTCACCTGGCCAAGCAGAAAGTGCATGTTTTTAAGTGTCCAGACTGCACCAAGTTGTACGCTCAGAAGGGGTCTATGATGGAACACATCAAGGTAAGTTCCTGCGATGAAACCTCGGATCTGATAATTATTTATGTTAAACTTTTTTAAAATCTAAAATCCTCTTGCCTTTTTGTGTTGCCCGTTCTTTGCTTCCCCTTAAAAGAACGTGGTGTCAGTAAAGGCATACAGTAACGCTCAGGTTTGGCCTTTACCGGGTAACTTCGGTGTTACCTCGGGCAAAGCTCTGTACCAGGCACACATCTGTAATACTTCATGAGCTGGTGTGTGAATCATGCTCACGTCCTCATAACCGTCTCTCATCGATTCTACCAGACTGCTCACAGAGGCCTGTCGGGAAAAACAGAGGCTCCGCCCAGTGCCTCGTCTCCCGTCTCGGCCTCGAGTGCAAACACGGCATCGAGGAAGTCAGGACAAGGTGACGCGGAGGAAGAAGAGAAGGAAGAGGAAGGTGAGGAAAGAGAAAATGAAGAAGAAGAGGAAGAAGAGAATGATGAAGAGGACCACCCAAGTTCTCCGGACAGTGGGAGCAGCATGGAGTGGAGATGCAGGGATTGTAAGACGCGGTACACCGAGAGAGACGATTACATCGAGCACATGAAGAACGAGCATGGCACGGTACATACTCGCCCAGCATCGTCTTTTTATTTTATTCATCTGCTGTTGTTGTTATTGTTTTTAGTTTTATTAGAAGAGAGTCACTATTAGTTACCATAACAACGTCTCTCTGCTCCTGTAGTCCATAAAGAATTTTCCTTGTCGGCTGTGTGAGCGCTCCTTCAGCTCGGCCAACAGCCTACGTCGCCATGTCCGTGTCATTCACGAGGGGGTCAAGAGAGTCTTCCAATGCCAGTGAGTTAACTTTGTTTAGTTTGCATTAAAAAAAAGTTTATGGTTTAATTACTTTCATAAATTTTATAACTAAACTGGGTAGTTTGGGAATCACCAGGAATTACCAGATACAATATTATCACCATACACAGGTGCTGAATCTATTTGTATTGAGTATCGCAATGTTATAAATATCTCAATTTTATATATAAAATAAATAATAATAAATATTACATAGTAATTTATTTATTTTTAATATAATTATTATTCTTTTTTTTTTTTTTTCAATTTTATTAAAATTCTAAACAAACTAATTTGTTCTAGTCCTGTAGGATCAGAGAGGAACAGCATATATATATATATATATATAAAAAAGTAATAATAATGATTTTGGCGTCAGTGTGGCGATACATGAATTGCTACACGAACGGATCGTGATGGATTATGGGAAGAGTGGAGTAAAGCACGTGTTATTTTAATACAGCTTAACGTACTTTACGTGCCAAATAGATGATGCTCCAGAAGTCAGATTAGTTTTTTTGCTTAATTACAGGTACTGTTCAGAGGGCAAACGAACCTTCAGCAGTCGCCTGATCCTGGAGAAGCACATCCGAGTCAGACACGGCATCCGAGCTAGACAGACGAGTGAGAAGCGGGTAAGAACATAATTAGGTAATGCACAGCTTCTGTAAATCTGCTCCTGGTTTCCAAGAGGTAAAAATCACCTCATTTCCTCAGATCAAGTGGAAATAAAGGGGAACCTGTGCAGGAATCTGTGTTGTAGCGCCTGATTAGGTTCATACGTTCTGATTAGTTGTTCATGTTTAGCACCTGATTAGTTTTAGAGGATGTTTCAGCATTCAGTGATCATTACGCCACAGACCCCACAGCACTGCATCCTCGATCCGTACCATAGACGCTACAAGATCTGGACAAACCAGAGGGATTTCTGAAGAGCAGTCTTGAAGCTCTTTTTTCAGAACCGGTGGTTTCCTCTTTATCCGTAAGGATTGACGCATGTGATGTTCGTATAACTTGCAAAGTTTTACCATCATAGTGCAAAGTAACAGTTTCCTGCCGCTGTACTGTGTTAATTTGGGCCCGTTCTTGAGCATAAACTATTTGGCTAACACGCTAATTATATTTTGTGTATTTGTGCGTATCATTATAAACATTATAATACACTTGCTCAGACTCTATTGCATGTGCATGCTGTTTAATTGTAAGTTCACTCTATCAAACACTCTCTTGTGCTTCCAAGGGTTGCCAGATAACGCAAGGAAAATCCTCCATGCAGTGCTGAAACTTCACCCAGGCTAAATAATAACCGTACTAGAACTCATACTGTAGCTCAGTCATATATATATCCACATACATGCTTTCACTAAAATTTCTTATTTTTTAATTAAGATAAGTATTATATTTAATATTTTCCCTTTCAACTTTAATGGAAAAAAAAAAACACCTAAAAAAAAAAGTAAAAAAATCGACTCGTTCTGCACTTTAATTTAATAATTGAGTAGTAAATATTTTATTTAAATGCTGGACGTCTTTAATGTTGTTTTTATTGAAGGTGGTGGGTGAGAGTACCTTGTTTTAAGTGTTCTTTAATTTCTATAAGTAATAAATGAAAAACAAAATTATATTTGTCTCCCTTTTTTTTGTTGTTTTTTTTGATGCTGATCCGTTAAACGATCCGCGACCAAAATCCGCGATACGATTTGAACTGTGAGTTTTGTGATCTGTTGCACCCCTACACTATAACAAAGAGTACAAATACACAGTTGGCGTAGATTTCTTGTCCTGAGCTTTATTTATCGTGGTTTAACAGATGTTGCGCTTATCACCGTCATACGGTAACATCTGGAACGTTGTCTGTTATCAGAACGCCGCCAACACCAGAAAACGCTCAGCACCAGGCGACGGAGCAGGAAGCTCCTCTGAGGTCGACTACGAGGGCGGAGCCTCCTCTGTCGGGGGAGGGGCCGAAGTGCCAGACACCGGAGGGGACGAGACGGCGGGCCCGGCTAAACGGACTCGTTCGTGTAAGAAGGAAGACGAAGCGGAGGAGGAGGAGGGAGGATTCCGCTGCGCGCCGTGTGGCTTCAGCACGCAGGACCGGGGCGAGTTCCAGCAGCACATCCTGAAGCACCGCGACAGCGAGTCCGCATCCATGCAGTGCGCGCAGTGCGGAGCCTGCTTCGCCTCGGCCGCCTCGCTCAGCCGCCACCGCTTCATCACACACAAACTGCGTCAGGATCAACAGGACAGCCACAACACGTCTCACACGCCCAAACCCGAAGAGGAGGACAAGGGCGAAGACGAGGGCGAGGGGAGCATGAGCTGCCGAGTGTGCGGCCGGCGCTTCGACAAGGCCTCGGACCTGAACACGCACTTCCGCACACACGGCATGGCCTTCATCAGCGCACACAAGACGGATAAGGTCGTGTAAGGGCGAGAAAAGGCAGCGAGCCACGTTCAGCTTCACCGCAGCCACGCGTCCACTTCTACTGTTTAACACTTAAACCAAGAAAAGATCAACACACTAATACAATAAAGTCTTTGTCATTTGCATTAACAACAAGTCAGTTTAATACGAGTCTGTATTCTTCAAAAATATCAGTCCAACAATCTCAACCACACAGATCCTTCATTCTAACACACTTTCTCTTTCAATACTGATTATGAACTCGCATTTAACAGACTACATTTCCCCCGGGTCTCTCACACACACACACAACACTGCTTTGAGATCACTTGTTACAAAGGAATCCGAATGCGAGTTCACATCCCCAACAGAGCATTAAAGGTTAACCATGGGTGCTAACGAAGCCTTTCTCCTGTTTGTATAATAATAATAATAATAATAATAAAACACTGAGCTGTAGTAATGATAATGTATCAGCATTGTATTATTGATATTTATTTATATGAATTGTTCGTACTGATTGTGAGTCTTCTGATATATTCTTTTTTTTTTTTTTTTGCGAGACAAATTGTGAAAGTTGTTGTTGTTTAAAGCCTGAGGATCCTGTGGATATGTCAAGAAAAGAGCTCCTAAGGTAGTCAAGTGAAAACGGTTTAGACGTGTTAATCAGACCAAACAGGATGACTGCGTGACCCGAGACGTGTGTAAATGGAGCGTGTCTAACGTTTGCCCTGGTTCTGTTTTAGAAAAACGTGAACAAGTTCAGTCTTTTGCATTTGTGTTGTTTTCCCCCCCTTAGCCGATTTCAGATACCCATAATGTAAAAAAAAAAAAATCATTTATGCCTGAGGAGCTGGTGTATTTTTTATGAATTTATTGTAATTAAACATCAGACGTTGAGTGTTATGGATTGATGAAATGTTTTATTACGCAACAATACAAATGTCTGTTTTGTTTTGTTTTTTTCTTTAACTCTAGTCTTTTTCTATCGAAAGTGTCTATGCTTGTTAAATGCCATGTTTCTTAAAAATGCATCATCGGTTCTAGTGTGATCTTGTGAGACATCTGAATGTGTGAGTGTCTACTATGTTTAGTCACATGTCCTTTACGTAAAAAAAAAAAAAACATCTGGTGAACTTGCATCTGCCTGCTTCACTGCCATGCCGTTTGCGTCAGTTCTACTTTATCATTTCTGAATAAAGTGG
Organism: Heterobranchus longifilis; assembly: GCA_028570985.1. Lineage (NCBI taxonomy): Eukaryota > Metazoa > Chordata > Actinopteri > Siluriformes > Clariidae > Heterobranchus > Heterobranchus longifilis. The sequence continues at coordinate 9,235,256 of JAOVVB010000011.1, read as the reverse complement.
CAAATTGTTACACTACAGCTGTGGTCAGTGATTAATAATCTCTACGTCAGGGATAAATCTTAAAATTTAAATTGATCGTTCATCCTGAAGGAAATTTTAAACAGAAATTATCAATCAGTAAATATCAATACACATGACTACAGAGAAAATAAACAGTTTCTTAAAGAAAAAAAATACTTGAGTTTGTCAACAGCAACAAAAATAAAACAAAGTCTAAAATGGCGGGGTTTTTTTTTTTTGCCATACTGTAGAGCGCTCTTAAGCATTCTTAATAAAAACTTGGCCTGATCCACTTGAGTTCTCCTAATGATCTCTGAGATTGACCAGCCAGGCAAAGCTAAACTGAATCAGCGTACAATAATTAAAGACTGTGAATGCCATTAAAGTGCTTCATTAACATAAATGAATATGCTCAATCATAGGTCATATGCACTGCCCCGGCCAAAAACAAAGGTTACACTGGTTTATTCAAGTCCATTGTATTTGTTTAGTGCTTTTAACAATTGTCATTATCAAAAGAATTATGGAAATTCGTATGAAATTTAAAAAATCTGCATGAATCAAAATGAACACAGTCCCTGATGAGCGAGCCGAGGGTGACGGTGGCAAGAGAAAAACTCCCTGAGATGGGACTCAACAGGGAACCCATCCTCGTTTGGGTGATAACAGTTAGCAGGAATTGATCTGCAGTCATACGGTGTGTTAGGAGGCTGGAAGTTCAGTGTAACAGTTGATGTGTTTAAGTTAATATGGAGTCCAGTTCATTACTGGAGGCTCAGGTAGACAGTAGGAAACTAGTTCAGGTAGACAGTCCTGAACTATCGAGCGACTGCAGTCACACGTCCTCAGGGAACAGCTGTCTGCATCAGTCAAGGCAAAGACTGTCTTCGTGGTAAAGTGGAACCGTCCCCGTCACCACACTTATATGCATATTTAATTTGCATAAGCTTATGCAATGTCGCATTAATTTCTCTCCAAGATCTTGTATTGATGATGGAGGAGTCGGAGCACTGCGTAAAGTCTTCTCCAGCACATCCTAAAGATTCTCTATGGGTTTTTAAGGTCTGGACTCTGTGGCGACCAATGCATGTGTGAAAATGATGTCTCATGCTCCCTGAACCACTCTTTCACAATTTGAGCCCGATGAATCCTGACCTCATCATCTTGGAATATACCCGTGCCGTCAAATCCATTGATGGAAAAACTTGGTCATTCAGTTCATTCAATTTGTCGGCTAACCTCATTATTTGGACACATGAATCTAGACCGGGCCAACTGAAACAACCCAAGCTCATAACACTGTCCCCACTAGCTCTGCCGGTTTGTGGGTTTCATAAATCGATTTATTTAGTTTTAACCACAAGCTCAACTGGCCACCAGTTCGACAATCATTTTTCCTGTTTACTTTATTCAGTTCCCTTAAAAGCTTATTTCTGGAAGAAGAAAACCTACTCACTACTGACTAATACACACACATTAATAAATTAATAAGGAGGGCTGATAGACAAGCACTTTTCCCTTGCATTAATCTGATGTTTCTCCAGGTCCATTAATATTGTAACAAAGGTTTTTTTTTTGTTTTTTTTTGGCATTTGGTCTCTGTACACCACCACACTGAATTTGAAAAGAAACACTCAAGATGTGCGTGAAATCGAGACCTTCAGCTTTAAATTCAAGGGGTTCGCCAAAAGGACGTTAACCATTTAGGAATTACAGCCATTTTAATATACAGTACACACCCCATTTTGGGGGCTCATAAATAGAAATAGAAATAAAAAGTTTGGTTTGTTCCTTTTTTTCTAACCAGACTATTGACCACTGCTGGTGAAGACTTGGGTTTTCGGAGAAAGTTTTAAGCTTTTTCTAAGGTGCATAATAATCTCATTCTTATTTTCCTATTTTCCTATTTTCCTATTCCCATTCAATAACTTTCCTTAAAGTTATTGAAATAATTTATTGGTTAATTTTTAGTTTGTCTTTATTTATTTATTCTTTTATTATTTGAAGATTATAATGAATAATTATGGGACTTAAGTACAGTTAGGGTCAATATGATTAATTTTGTCAAAGCTTGATTGCATTAGATTATATTATTTTAAATAGTATTATTATTATTATTATTATTATTGCATAAATATAATAATTATTTTTTTCTTATTTAAAATTAAAATTTTGATTAATAAAATAATCCTATTTTTAAGTCATAATTTGATTATTAACCTTTTATTACCGAATTTAATACATTGACGTTTGATAATATACGTATACAGTATAGTAGTAGTTATAGTTATATAAATTAATATCATTTATTATTTAATATTCAAATAATTCATTGATGATGGTTATGAAGTATAATATAGAGAGTAGTAAGGGATAGTAATGGATTTGATTGTTAACTATTGTTCCCTTTGTTTCTTAGCTTTAAAAAAGTCTGGCGATCTGTGCTCTGTGTCCAGAAAAAACGAAACTGAAAGTTATTTCTTTTAACTTTTCCTAAGAGTCTGTGATAATCTTATTTTGGCAAAGTTCTGTCTATACTTTTCCGTTACAGTCTGCCTGCTTTAAAGTTCCTTATTTCTTGCTCTCTGTGTATACGGGTCATCCTCTTGTAGAGTTTTCTACAGTTTTCTACTTGATTAAGGTTAGAAAAGGGGTATAATAATAAAAAAAATACGATAAAATTAGTAAGTATTATTAGTATATTGTTAGCTTATGTATTATATTAGGTTTTAATATTACTATTAAAGTTGTTGGAAGAGTTTTTCTATGCCTCCTGTCTGTGTATCCCTTTACTTCCCTAAATTGAGTGTCTGCATGGCCTGTGTTTTTCTCTGATGAACAGATGAACAGAGGG
>JAOVVB010000011.1:9180977-9198516 GCA_028570985.1 Heterobranchus longifilis | reverse complement strand
CATTTTAGAATAAGGCTGTGACATAACAAAATGTGGAAAAAGTGATGCGCTGTGAATACTTTCCGGATGCGCTGTATCTAGCTGATGTTAATGTGTTTGGTGAACTATCTTCTCCCAGGTGAGGTGCCCCAGCAAACATTTGGACATCTAATGACTGTTGAAATGACGTCCCTCCGACACGTCTCGTCATAGTTGAAAAATAGTTCCGAAATAAAAGTTGAATGGACGTGTTTGACGTTATCTGATTCACAGCATCTGTCGTAAACGGTCATCAGTCGTCTCAGTGTTTGCTTGGAGGGTGTATATTGAACAACACTTAGCTAAAAGTCAAAGTAACAGCTGTACATGCAACCCCAGACTGTAGACATGTACAAACGTATCTGAATGCATTTTTGGGAAATGTCCTGTGTCAAATATTTTTACCAATTAATGCCGTCCAACTGTGAGTGTGTTTGGTAAGGGACACGCCGTTTGCTGGGTAATGTCTTGTCTCATTTGGTGACCTGTAGATTGTGTGTAAACGACCTGCAACCAGTGAAACCACAAAAAAACGAGCTTTTTCTTTGTTGCCTTTTTGTAAAACTGCTAGCAAACAAAAAATAATTATTTTTCAGACTGTATGATGCTGTATGCATTTCACTAAGTGGTTTTGGAGATCTCTGTCTCTACAGACCCACATTTGACAGCTGTGTGAGTAATATGATTCTAATAAGTTGGACAATTAAATAGTTTAGTAGGATGTAATTATTTTGATTTGTCAGATGGTTTCAGTGTTTGTAAGATGGTTTAATATTATCTTTATTCATTCTCTTTGTCTAATTATACGCTGTGTGTATCTTATAGCTTCAGACTTGCACAGCTTATTTCTTTTTGACCCATTTACTATTAAATTTAGTCGCACACACACAGACACACACACGTTGTTATATTTAGAATATTTAAAGAGAAAATCAATTAAAACCGATCAGTGTTTTAGGAGTGATGAGGGGTCCATGCTGTTTGCATGCTCTTATGTGTAAGGTACGTTATTTGTAGAAGGGGAATACTCAGAGACGGGTTTTATTTGTTTCAGGAGGCGGACATCGCTGGAGCAGGGGACGATGGAACTGAGAGTATTGGTGATGTACCCAGCCTTTCAGAGGAAGTTGCAGGTTACTTCTTCAGTCGTGTGTTTGTGTTTCGTCTCATTAGACACACTTAGATTAAGTGATTAGAAGCTTTAAAATGAATTGCATTTGTGCGTGTGTATCGTCTGACTGAGCTTTATATCTTTGTTTAATCCCAGGAAGCTGCTTGGAGGTGAAGCCAAGTGATCATGAAGCTCCACCGGAGACTGTCCTGTCCGAAGAAGGACACCAGGTTATTATTAGCAATCATATTAAACTTTTCAATATATTACTCTAAACTTTATTTATTATATGACTACACGTTTCTGTGACTACTTTAATCTTAAACCAGAGGAGATCTGTTGTAGGTCAGTGTAGAGCTGGTATAGCTGATGAGTACAGGACAGAGTCTGATAAAGGGAATATACCCTTTTTTTTAAATAATTATTGAATATGACAAATAGCACATTTATATAATAACACAGTTATAAAAACACCTTTATTACAGACACGCATGTCTTATTTGCAGGTTTGCCAGGAAACCTCCCCGGAGTTATTTGACGAGGGCGCAGTGTCTGGTCCAAGTGTTGAGGCTGATCCTGAGATCTGTGCACCCGTCATCCACGCTACTATCACAACCTCACCACCGGACAACGACCTGCTCGGGGCAGTTCCCTTCAGCATATCTACCGAGTCATCAGTCTTTCTTTCACAGGAGCCTTTCCTTGAAACATCCTATGAAGAATCTTTATTTAACCTGCAGCCGGTCTTCGATTTTTCACCCAAAGAATGTGTTGTACCTGAAGCAACACCTGAACATGTGGATAAAGTTGCCCCTGTCTCAGAACCCGTAGCTGAAATTAGACCTGTTTCAGAACCTCTACATGACTTTGCCCCTGCCTCCGAACCTGTACATGAAATTGCCCCTGCCTCAAAACCTAAAGCTGAACTTGCCCCTGCCAAAGAACCTAAAGCTGAAATCGCCCCTCCTTCAGAGCCCGTACCTGAAATTGGACGTGTCTCAAAACCTGTAGATGAAATTGGACCTGCCTCAGACCCTAAAACTGAAACTACCCCTGCCTCAGACCCTAAATCTGAAACTACCCCTGCCTCAGAACCTAAAACTGAAATTACCTCTGCCTTAGAACATAAATCTCAAATTGCCCCTCCTTCAGGGCACGTAGCTGAAATTGGACATGTCTCAAAACCTGTAGATGAAACTACCCCTGCCTCAGAACCTAAGGCTGAAACTACCCCTGCCTCAGAACCTAAGGCTGAAACTACCCCTGCCTCAGAACCCGTAGATGAAATCAGACCTGTCTCAGAACACAAAGCTAAAATTGTCCCCGCCTCAGAACCCGTAGTTGAAATAAGCCCCGTCGCTGGACCTCCAGATATAACCCTTGGCTCTGAGGGTAGTCGTACCTCTGCAGTCCCTGTGTTAGATGTTGATACCGGGGTAAGCTCTTGCCCTGAAAGCTCGTCTCCTAGTCTGTCTTTACAAATTAATTTTAGCTCTGCAGCTGAAGGCCCTTATCCTGAACCCCCTGCTTCCTCAGTCTTGGAAGAGAAAGAGCTTGTATCTGACATAGAGGAACAGAAGTCCGTGTTTGTCTCGAGGGAAGCAGGTACAGTATGAAAATCGTAACAATCTGCCGTCTCCTTTCATTTCATCCCATTTCCAGACTCTTACTTGCTCCTGATCTGTTCAGAGTCTCTTGGCACCGATCTGCTTATTGAGTCCCGAGGAGAGGGCAGCGGACTGCGACAGCGACGTGTGCATTATTCCGAGGAGCTGAGACAGAGCTCAGATGAGGAAGATGAGGAGGAGTTTCAGCTGCCGGACAGGAAAGAAGAGAGACCTGGATATGCGATAAGTTACCTGATCATAGGAGCTCTGGCACTGTTATGTCTAGGGTCCTTTTTTTTCTCTGGTGAGTTTTGTAGTAGCAATATTTCCTTAAAAAAATAAACGGAACCGTATTTCCAGTTTTCATGATTTCAGAAAAGTTTCTAGATGTTTAATTTTAGCTGTTGTATTGTGTTACATCTCCAGGTTCTGTACTCGACCAGGCTGGTGGTAGGTACAGACAGCTAGGTGGCAGTATAAGCCTGTGTAGTGCCTGCAGGTAGAGGTCTCCCTATAGTGCTGAATCAGTCCTGGCTCTAACATTTCCCATGACCTCTACTAGACCAGAGCCACTCCTGTTAAACACCGTAGCTTACAAACCAGACTAAAGCTGCAGACGTCAGCTGCCTGCGACGTGTCTCTCCTAATGTGTGGTTTCCCGGACTTTCAGAATGTCCTACCTTAAGAGCTGATATACGCGACACTTGTAGACTGTCACTGACGGTTGTATTGTGTCATGGCTTTGTGTGAGTGGCTTCACTAAGAGCATGTTGAGACAATGTTTGGAATGCATTTCGACACATTCACAGAATTTCTGACTAAACTGCGCTGTGTATGCCGGATTAGCGTGTGCCATATTTTCATTTAAGGAAGCAAAGAAATACATTTCAATGGCACAGCTTACTTATGTTCATTTTATGTATCATAATTCTTTTATGATACTTTATGATGACTTTTACTCTCTCTGTCTCTCTCCCCAGATGACTTTGATGGCTCAGAGTTAAGTGACCAGGTTGACTCTTTTCTCCACACTTCATATTGTTGGCTGTTTCTGTGGAAAATGCCTGTTTTGCGGGTTTATCTAATCTGTACACCGATCTCTTCCATCCTAGGAACTTCTTGAAAAACTTGTGGAAGAAAACAAGCAGATTTCCATACTGGAGAAGCAAATACAGGTTGGAATAGCCATAACTTGTTGTGTTACAGTTCATCCTCACCTAATCGTGTCGTCTTGTATAAAAATGTAAATTGTTTGTTACATCATACTCCTACATTAGGATGCATTTTATATGCAGTAATAAACTATAAACAATCATTTTTCTAGGAACAAAGGGACGAACTGGACAGGGCGTTGAGGGCAGCGGCAGAGAAACCAACCAGTGAAGAAGAACAAGCCAGGATGAAGGAAGAATTGTCTGCAGTGCCTAGTCTGAAAGAAGAATTAGAGGCACTTAAAACTAGGATTTCTGAGCTCACTCAGCTCACAGGTACACCACAGATGTCTGCAAAACCACCGTACTACTGTAAGAGTAATTAGGTTCAGTCACTAAAGCTCTGTCTTGTGCTGTTAATATAACATTAAAAGCAAGCAGCATGATTATAAGATCATCAAAGTTATAGATGCGATCGATTGGCCCCTGATCAGAATTGGACTTGCCATGACCCGTGAGCCATCTCGGATATATCCGATTCTCTGCTGCTTCTCTGCTCTGATGATCTCAAGCTCAAGGGGTGCAACAGAAATGCATTCATTCTCTCATCTGGATGGATGTGCAGAGTACGAATCCCACTACAGCCACCTCTAGCATATATGTATACAGCTCTGGAAAAAAATAAGAGATCACTTCAATTTACTCCAGAAAACTTCATCAAGAGGAAGATAGAGGGTCATAAACCATCAAGCAAAGCTGAGCTATTGTGCTTTTTTGCAAAAAGACTGATATAAAGTTACCCAACAGCAATGTGAAAAACTGGTGAAGAGCCAAAACACATGAAAGCCGTAACTGCAAATCGGGGTTATTCCACCAAATACTGATTTCTTAATGTTATTTAGTTAAAGCATTAACACAATTTCCTTATAAATTATTTGCATTTTGTTTTATTTGAGTTATTAGTTTATAATGTTTTTACTATTATTTTAGTTTTTTAATATTTAGGAGAAATATCGTCAGCAGTTCACAAAAAATGAAATAAAACTATTCATTTCACCCATTCATGCACCTGTAAGGAAACAATACACCATAAGAGCAGTGGTCTCTTATTTCTTTCCAGAGTTGTACTGTATATAGAGTCAGCAAAAAAAAATTATACACTTTAACATGAAAAATATACGCCTCTCTTCTGACGATCACATTTCAATTTCAGTAGCATCAACGATGGTGCGACTACTGAAATCTTTAAAGGAAACATATTAATAATACACATTGCTATCAATAATTCAATTTGAGGTTTTAAAAAGGGCATAGATAACATCTGTTGGAGTGTGTATAAATTATTTTGGCTGACACCCTGCCTGGCCAAAAAGCAAGTCACTGTTTAAGAAAAGTCAAATTATTGTCCTAGATTAAACAAAGAAAACATGAAAATGAATGAATGAATTAGATTAACAGCTGTCCATCACATTATTAAAACCTGGAGGTATATAGTGCTGAACCCTCAACTTAGTGGAAGAATCAATGCTTGTTGAACATGTGAGAAAATGATCAGTAGAAACTCAGCTATGTTTAATAGTGAAATTAAGATAATTTCCATACACACACACACACACACACACACACACACACACACACACACACACACACAATGTGATGAGAACTCGCAGGATTTGGCTTAAACAGATGTGTGTGTCCATAAGAGATTGTGAGATACATCAGAAAATAAAGGCTTTAGTTTGCTGGAGAGCATAAAGATGACTTTGGAGCGATTGAAACAGGTCATGTGGTCTGATTGAACCCTCCATTTCAGAGCAGAATGGAAGCGCATGAAGCGATCACTCATCATGCACAGTGTCCACTGTACACGGCTTAGGAGACAGTGTTATGATCTGGTGTTGCTTCAGTTGCTCAGGTCTAGACTCAGCAACATTATGAGTCAATAAAATGAAGTCAGCTGCCGACCTGAATGTACTGAATCACCAGATTATCACATCTATGGAGTTTTTCTTCCCTGATGGCACAGAGTGACAGGGTGTTTCTGGGAGCATGAGGAATCATTTTCACACATGAACTGGACACCACAGTGTGTGTGTCATCAAAGTTAAAGGCAGATAGACAAACCAATAGACTGTGAGACTTTTGTTTTTAGCCAGGCAGTGTATTGTAGGATAATATATCTTGTTTTTATTATTAATGTTCCTGATAGGACCCTGGTTTTAGGACAACATGAAGAACCAAAGCAGTTATGCAGTTATGTGTGGTTGTATTGGTTTATTTATGATAGCTATTTTGTCCCCGCCCCTTTAGGTAACGAACTCTCAGAACCCTCTCCTGGACCTGACAGGTGGCGGGGGAGACAAGATGAGCTCATGAGACAAAAGACTCTTCTGGAACAGAGCAGAAGACGGTTGGAAGGAATGAAAAAACAGAACCAACCCAAGAAATGGTTAAGAGAAAGACTGGTTGAGATGCAGCAGAGGTTATCAGAACAGGTCGACCACATAGGCAGGAAAGATGAGTGGAGGAGGAAGCACAAGGGAGGAGAAGCAAGGAAGAATGAGTGGGGTGACAGTGTCCAAAAGCGCAAAGGGCTCTTAAAGAAGTACCGCGATGACTGGGAGCATAAGAAGTCTGAGAGGAAGCTGGAGAGAGAGACGAGGAAGCAGGAGAGGTCTTGGCAGGCCAGGCCTGGCCACAAGCATAAGCATGATCATAAAGTGCACCAGGAACCAATGGAATTCTGGAAACTTCAGGAGAAGAAGCTCAGGAGCAACCGAAATGCTCCTGAGCACTGCCATGATGTGTCCAGCTGTGTTGAAGTACAGGGCCTCATTCGTGTTAAGCTCTCTGATTTCCAGGACCTCCTGGATGTCTACCTGAACAAGTTGCAAGGGCTCACTGAGAAGCACAAGCAAGCTTTCCATCATCTTGTTGCCCAGTCTTTTCATGGTGGTATCTTCAGCCATGGCAGATTGCTTTTCAGTGAGTTCGTGGAAGATGTGGCTGACATTTTGGAGGACCTGGTGGATTTTCTGATGGACGATGACGAGCTGGAGGAGGAGATGGAGGAGTTTGAGAGGGAGGCGCTGTTGAAGTTTGCGGCATAGAGCAGCACGTTGGAGCAGGGCTTACGAGGAAGACAAATTAGCCATATATCACAGATACCATATGATCACTAAACGTAATTCTTTTCCTCAAGCTTTATGGCCTAACAGTGATGTTGTCTATAGTGTGAGGAGTGTGTTTCTGAGGTCTTTTGTAAAGTTCTGGCAGGGAAAAAAAAAACGCCAACACGAAGTTTCCTCTCGAAGCAGTTTCCCCTAAGCTTCTTCATGTGCTAACGGCAGTAAGCTTGTAATGTTTGTACAGTAAGAGGTGTGTGTCTTCTGTGTGATGGGTGTCACACACTACCTCTGTTCCTAAAAGCCTGCAGTTTCTGGCCTGCAGTGTAAAGCGGTACACACAAAAATTGTTCCTTTTCCACATCATCTTCAGGAGACGACGGTTGTGTTGACTCCATCATCAGTGATCATGTTAAGCTGCACAGGGCTACAATATAAGACACAGATGCAGGTATTTGTGTGCGCTGTAGGTGTTTGTGTTTGCCCTGGACGACCTTTCTGTACCTGTTTATTCTCAAACCGTAGTATCACTGAGGGTTCAAGTTTAAAACTGGTTTGTGTCCTGTGTACATGTGACCTTGCAAGATGTTTCAGAAGCTTTTATGCTGTGTTGTGAAGCTTTTATTTGTACTTTGCATGCTAGCACTTTTAAAACGCTGAGCCGATATGGAAGGCAGTAACCTACTATTATGAGTTTTTGAACTTTATATTTTGAAAAACGTTTTCAAGAAATTTATTTTCAATTATTCAGTTCACTTCTGTGGAAGTCCTGTAGAAGTGTAGAAGACGTGTTCTGGTTTAATTGTTTATGTCGGATGCTGGAGGTGAAGTTGAGCCTCACAGGATCTGACTTAAACAACAAGGTTAAATATACTTAGATTGTCATTTTTGTCAATGTTACAGGAGCCCACTTGTTTACTTTTGTCTCTTTTTCCTCGCTGAAAGAAAGCATCTGCCACTAATTTACACATCTGTTTTTCTCTCTTTCTTTTTGCACTACACTGAATGATTGTATTTAAGTTAAAGCCTTAAAGCCAAATTGTAATTGTAAAAAAAATATCAGTAAAGTGAGACACTAAAAGTTAATACACTTCAGTTTAAGAGATATCAGCATGTCAGTGGTCAAACCGGCCATGCACTCAACTCAACTCGGACGATAAATTAATTATGCGTCACACTGAATTGCTATTAAAAATATTAAATATTTTTATTAAAAATATATATATAAAAAAACATATATATATATATATATAAAATATATGACGTTAAATTTTATTAGATGCGTTGTTGCATCTAAAACACTATTAAATTGTATGAAATGCTTATAGTCTGCTTCTGATCTGTATGTGTTTCTAATCTTCCCATTAAAAGAGCGTTACTATCGAAGCAGGTTGTTTGTTTTATTTGCAATGGAAAGATCCTCAAAGCAGATAAGAGCATCTTCACTGTGTGTGTGAAATCTGAGTTCTGTTTGGGGGAAAAAGTTTTCCGCTGAGCTGTGCTTTATGGTGAAGGGAATAAAAGTCGAGGCGAGAATGAAAAAGAAACACACCTTTGCTCGCTTCTTCTCACAACACAACTCTCCTCAGGTAAACCGATTCCCTGCTTTCTTAAATTCTTTCTTTTTTTCCTACTTTATAGTGAAACTGTTTGGCTATTTTCCACTTATAATATTTGATAAAACTGAATTTAAGATTGTCATTCCTTGTTTTTTTATTGGAATAACTGATGATGCCGGACCTGTGCTGTTATTAACACTTCTTTAGCCTTCACTGTGAGTTTTGCTGAGAAACCTGTGCATTTAATTCAGTCATTGTGAAAACGATCTGCAACTGATTTAGAAGCAAACCTGTTCAGAGGTTGTGGAGAACAACTGGACCAGGTTGTTTTTGTTGTTTTTGGGTTGACATTGTGCACTATTTCTGAGAGAAATGAGTGTGTTTGTCTTATGATTGTTTTGTCTAGTGTAAAACTCCCGTTCCAGTTAGACATGGAGTCTGCCATTAATGTCCTTGTGGCCCAGTTCAAGACCTACGCTGCTAAAGACGGCAGCTCACACACCCTGAGCAAAGAAGAATTCCAGAGTCTTGTTGCATCCCAACTACCAAATCTTGTCAAGGTCAGATCCTCTATTTACTATTCTCATGTTTGTGCTTATATTGTACTTTTAGTGTTATATACCGGCTGGTCAAAACCAGGTCACACACACTAATATTTCTTTGGAACACCTTTAAAAAAATGCTCATTTTCTGTGGCATTGTTTCACTTCTGCCTCTTCACAACATTTCTTTTTATCCAGAGTTTTATCCGGTCATTTTACAGAGATCTTGTACTCATGACAAGAGAATCAAACCGCTCTGTAACGGTTCCTCCATTACATCCTGAAGACTTGTGAGGTTTAGGTCATGACACATGACATGTGGTGTCCAGGTCATGTGTGGAAATGATTCCTCATGCTCCCAGAACCGCTCTTTCACAATCTGAGTCCTGGAATACGGCCGTGCCTCAGGGAAGGAAAAACCCCATATATGGGTCATTTAGTACATTCAGGTGGTCAGCTGACTTCATTTTATTGCCACATAACGTTGCTGAGCCTAGACCTGATCAACGGAAGCAACACCAGATCATAACACTGCCTCCAGACACACACACACCATCGCTCTGGAATAGGGTCAAGCTGGACTCATCAGACCGTGTGACCTTTTTCCATCGCTTGAGTCTCACTAACAAGTGGTTTTCTTATGGACACACAGCTGTTTAGTTTAGCCAATTAGAGTTCTCATCACAATGTGTGTGTGTGTGTGTGTGTGTGTGTGTGTGTGTGTGTGTGTGTGTGTGTGTGTGTGTGGAAATGCTCTTACTTTCACTATTAAACATAGCTCTGGTTTCTACTATACGTTTTTTACAGTGTAATTTCAACCAAGAATTTTTATTACAATTTAGATTTTTTTTTAACCACATTTATTCTGTGATGGTTCAGTGTTGGACAGGTCTTAACCCAATTCCAGTAATTTTAGCAATCTCCATATCTGTATTCTTTGCTTGTACACAACAATAATTTTACCCTTTTGATACACAGTGACATGTTTTTTCTTGTTTATAGCCACAGGATTTTTCTTATGAAATGGCTGTTTAAGAAATGTGAAGTTACTCAAGAGCGTCAGTTAGGCTTAAAAGAATTGTTGCAGCTGAAACATTAATCGCTGCAGTAATTATCTAATCAAAGGCTCTTGAGTACACCAATCAGCCAAAACATTACTAAACATTAAGCCCAGTATTGTATAGGTTCCCCTTGTGCCATTGGAGCGGCTCTGACTCCTCGGGGTCTGACTTCACAAGACCTCTGGAGTGTGCTGTGGTGTCTGGCACAAGGACGTTGGAAACAGATCCTTTGGGTGCTTTGGGTTGTGGGGTGGGGCCTTCATCGGTTCAGACATGTTCATCCAGCGCATCCCATGGGTGCTCGATCGGATTGGGATCTGATTGCCTGGTGGACCCTGTGCAATAAGCAAACTCAGTGTACATTTAGACTATAAACAGTGGCTTGGTCAGCTTAGTGAAGGAAACAAAAAGCAGTGGTGCTTCATCTAAGGGATTTTTTGCATTAACTCACAAAAAGGAATGTTTATATTCCTACTTCATTGCAATTGTGTTCCTGTATCTTGCTGCATAATTTATTAAAAATGCCTTTCTGATTTCCTGCAGAATGCCAGCGATCCTGCTGTGATCAACCATCTCATGAGCTCCTTGGATGAGAACAATGATGGGGAACTGACATTTCAGGAATTCTGGCAGCTGATTGGCAAACTGGCATGCACACATGGTGGCTTCAGCCAATAACTTTAAAGGCAAACAATTTGAAATATCTCACTCATACACATGCAAGCAATTCAGGCCAAACAGAGCCACAAGACCTTCCCATCTTGCTCGAACACAAGAGTGTAAGTTAACCATTGACAAAGACAAGAGATGTGACACAAAAAAGCTTTTGTTGTAGTCATAATTATTATCTTGCTTTTATGAACCCTGTAATAAAGGATTAAATACATGTGACTTGTTTAGTTCACTCTCTCTCTGCATGTCTGTGTTCCTAACTCAGTAGAGGGCTACCTTACATTGTGTCTAAGTTTTAAATGGAAAAAAACAGATCTCTTTGTAATTTAGCCAAAGAGACATTCTTTCAGCTGTGTGACTTAGTGATTGAAGAATTCTTTCCACACTGGTCTTTAATTTTAATGTCAAAGCGGGTCTGCTTAATCATCATTCTATTCACTCATAACACATGTTTAAAGTAAAAGCTCCTACATACAGTGTGAACGGTCCTTTAACAATCGGCATAATGATGCAGAAACTATTAAACGTCTTAATCTAAAATATCAGATGGGTCAGGGATAGACCCAACAAGGAATCACAAACGTGCAAAAATAGTGAATTGATTTTTAACCTTTTATTTTACAGTAATTGTGAATTTTAACATTCGAGTAATAGTTTGGCCGGGATCATTTGTTATTCTCAATGCAGTGTGTGCAATCCTATGAATCATTTTGATGCTAAAATAGGTTTAACAGTACACACAGCTGTGTGATGTGTATGGCTCGGTAACAGGTGAAGCAACGTTCATGTGCATGGCTTAGAAATTGCATATTTGCTAAGGCAAAACAAGACCACTCCCTTTTGTTAAAACCCAACTTGCTTGCAACCAAACTGCTAATCTGGTCTAGTAAACTTTTTCAAACTTTTTTTTTCATGCTATATGCAGCTTCTGTGCCCTGAGGCTTGAGCAGAAGGAGGATCTTTTGGTCATGTGACCAAGCCTACTCAAACAGAATAAGAGGTAGCCTGCAACAAAAGAATGATTGTTGTTTACGCACATTTACACGGACAGGTACAGTCGTACAAGCAGGGTGGAGCCGCCCTTGGGCTTGATTACACACACACACACACACAGGAAACACTATGGTATGGGCTGATAATGTAATGTAGCACATGGAACCATGAGTAAGGTGCAGGTAATTAATGCTCCTGGTTAAGGATTAAACCATGGTGGTGGTGATGAGATTTAAACTCACAACCCCCTGATGAGTAATCCAGCATATTAACTGACTTCCTCCTAAGTTCTGAGAAGGGAAGCTGTTGAAAATGTTTGTCCAGATAATGTGGTGGGATTCATTATGAGACAAAGCTTAGGTATTGAAAGAATCTGTTTTTTTTGCTCTTTAATGAGAAACTGCTCATGCAGCGACACCAAGAGCTGGCCTAGATTTTACTGTTCAACTGTGGAAAACATTTCACACACACACACACACACACACACACATAGTGTTCAGCAATCCCAGAGTAAATCCCTCCCTCCCCCATGCAGTGTGTTGTATATCACAGCAGATTGAACCTGAGATCCCACTAAAGCACATGAAGTGAAATGAAACGGTTTGTGTGTTTATAATGTAAACGCCTTTCCCTCTGAAACTGTTCCAGCATTCCCGCAGATATCTGTTTTCTCCAGGCTTTTCTCTCCCTCTCTCTCTCCAGTGTACACGCCCTCTGACTGTCAGAGAGGGAGGAAAAAAAAGTTCAGAGAGAGAGAGAGAGAGAGAGAGGAGGAAAAAACCCATTCGCGGAAGAGATTGTCTCCAGCCCTTCTAGTTTGACAAGTTTTTTTTTCCAGCTTGCTAAAGAAAAGACTGGAAGTGAAGACGCGGTGTTAAACCCGGTTCAGTCAGAGTCCTGAGTGCTGGAGTGGTGTAGACGGTAAGTGCGGCTCTTTGATCTTTTCTTTCTGCGCCACTTTGTATCCAGATGTTGTGCGGCTTCCCTGCGCGCTGTCTGATGGCGGGGGTGAAGCGCCACGTTTCCGATCCGCCCTTCCAACTGGAACTGAGACTGGGATTGAGACGCAGACTGGGATTGGGACTGGGACTCCGAGTCGCGCCTTTATTGTTTACTTTAAAACAGTAACAATGAAACTTTTTGTTGACGGATAAAAGTGATCCTGAACCTTGAAATCCACACACACACTGTGTTCTGCTGTAACATGGCGAGCTGTGCACACTAAAGAAGGGTTTGCTTAGGAATTTCCTTAACATGTAACTGATTTTAACCTCCTCCATGATCCAGTGTACTGTAATCTACATACAGAGTTATTAACTGCATTATTAACCTGACTAGGACTAGTACAAAAAAACTACAACTACAAAGATTAGAGCAATTATTATTATTATTATTATTATTAGGTGATATTTTTAACTTTGCTCGCACAGCACAAGCTCAAAATGGAAGGTCATAAGAGCTGACTGGTGCAGGAATGTTGCTCACACCGCTCCCCATGCCAGTCTATATAATTCAATATAGAAATCTCAATCTACTGTAGGCCAAATGGATTCTTTATGCTGCTGCATCTTCCTTTTATACACTACATTGCCTGAAGTGATTTTCCCCCCTGAACGCTACAAACAAGGGCATTGGTGGCTCAGTGGTCAGTTTCTCGCCTGACATGCGG
The DNA here is from genome assembly GCA_028570985.1 of Heterobranchus longifilis. Lineage (NCBI taxonomy): Eukaryota > Metazoa > Chordata > Actinopteri > Siluriformes > Clariidae > Heterobranchus > Heterobranchus longifilis. The sequence continues at coordinate 9,185,008 of JAOVVB010000011.1, read as the reverse complement.
AAGGCTCCGGTTTAGTTCCCTCCCAAGCCCAAACCCCAGCCTGTGCCAAAGTCCCAAGCCTGGATAACAAGGGAAGGGTTGCGTCAGGAAGGGCATCCGGCATAAAAACCTGTTAAGTTGTGTGCGGATCAATGAGAGCAGCCGAAAGACTAACAAGAAGTTAGTTAACAAGAAGTAAGAAGTTATGTGACAAACAGCAAATGTTGTCTGTTGATCCACTTTACATACTACAACATGTATCTCATTTATATGGTCACCAAAAAAAATGATATAAAAATCAAGATTCCACACACACACAAAAAAAAAAACATTTTATAGGCTTCTCAACCTGCACTGCATTAAGGTTCCTACAGCCACGTACAAAATGTTACTATGTGTATTTAAAGAAAGCAAACACTTAAAATACTTTATTAGGATAATTACTGAAGTAATGAATATGTTTCATCTGGCAACAATTCTTTAAACTCTAACTGACGCAGCGAGGAGTTTCTTTAAACAGCAATGTCAGAAGATGTTAATGTGTGTCAGGATCATCAAATTATTGGCCTCAATCAAGCAAAGAGGAGATTGCTGAAATGACGGGAATTTGATTAAGAGCTGTACAACACATTATTAAAACCTGGAAGGAAGGAAGACGTCGTCAGAAACAGAAATCATGAATGAGCGTGAATGATTGGAGACGATGCGTTGCATGGTAAAAAAATGGCCAGTAGAAATCATAGCCGTGTTTTAATAGTGAAAGCAAAAGCATTTCCAGACACACACAGTGTGATGAGAACCCACAAGATTGGGGTTAAACAACTGTGTGTCCGTAAGAAAACCACTTAATGAGACTAATCAGGAAAAAGAGGCTTCAGTTTGCTCAAGAACAAAAACATTGGACTTTGGAGCGATGGAAAAAGGTCACGTGACGCAATTCAAGAGCGATGGGTGTGTCAGGGTAAGAAGGAAAGCGATGCACTCATCATGCAGTGTCCACTGACGACCTGAATGTACTGAACGACCATGTTATCACATCTGTGGAGTTTTTCCCAGTTGGTTCCGGGAGCACGAGACACATGACCTGGACACCATGAAGTCCTGATCCTAACCCCACTGAAAGTCTCCAAGGGTCTGGGTTTGATTCCCGCCTTGGGGTCTGTGTGCATGGAGTGTGCATGTTCTCCTCATGCTTGGTGGGTTTCCTCCGGGTACTCCAGTTTCCTCCCACAGTCCAAAGACCTGCAGATTAGACTAATTTCCGTTCCCAAATTACCTGTAGTGTGTGAATGTTGACCAAAGGTCCTACCACGGTTGTGAAAATGGGAATAAATACAACGGTCACCACTGGCCTCCACAGTGCCTAGTTGGTCTACAGAGGTTCCAAGATTTTCAGGGTGCGTTGGATGATTTATGCAGTGCTTCAGCTCGTTCCTGTGTGAATCTTTAATGGTGTGGCGACTTTAACCATCGTCCTTCAGCTCACACGGTGTATCGCGTTCTCCTCGGAGGAAACGCAAATCTCCTTCACCCACTAGAGAGAAATGGGAGCCTGCGAGGCTTATGCTATATATTTAATGATGTGCTTTAGTGTGTGTGTGTGTGTGTGTGTGTGTGTGTTTTCATGCGAGTTATGATGCTATGAGTCAGAAGGGGGATCCTCAGGATTAAGTTAATTAGTGTCTAATTTAGTGACATAATGGGTCCGCAGGCTCGCAGGGGGAATTGGTGATAAACTGTTGAGGGTTAACAAGCAGCACGAGTTTAACTTGCATATGATTAACCAGGTGTGTTTTTAATTATTAAACTGTGCCTGAAATAGCAGAGATCACCAGCGGTCATTCTAAGACACACACACACACATACACACACACACACACACACACAGACACGCACACACACACACACACAGACACGCACATACCCTGGACAGAAGCACTGTATTGTGGCCGTAGTACCAGAACTGAACATTCTTATGCCACTGAAGATCTTATCCCAGAAATGCATGAGCTGTTTCAGAAGGCTGTTGTTGTCCAGTTTGAGCAGAGACATTACCAGAGATGACCTCAGGACATGTTCGGCTTCCCACACCAGTCCCTACAGTCAGGGGAACATGATAAATAATTATGGGTTCCTTGAAGGGGTGTCTACACACTTCTAAGGATTGAAAGAAAGTAAAATAACTTGAGTGCTTTATATGAATTTCAAATAGATGCTTCAGAACTGAAGTTCTTGGCTGGATAATCAGAAATGGTTGGGTTTCATAGCGTGATCTACAGGATGGTTTCCGTATGCCAGAGATTTACATGGTAGTGCCTTGATCGCTCTGGCAACCGCTCTATGAAACCAAATACTTTAATAAGCTACTACTATGTCAGCTTGTTTTCCCCCTGTTAATTAGTCTAATAGCAAGGTTTCCTGATTGGACACTGTACATCTGCATGTGGCTTCAGACTGCACGGTGCACGCTTAAAAAAAACTTAACAATATAAATTATATTAATAATATAAATTTATTAATGATATTTTATAATGAAATTGACTCTCGGATGCCATGGCTTGACATAGCCTAGAAGTCTCAAAGATAACGTTCGGTCTCATCAAACTTACCAGTCAAGTTTGAGTGAGCTGGAGTAAGCCATGCATGGAATTCCTGCTTCTAACAAACGTTTGGTTGTTTTCTGTTGCTCTTAACTGTCTCTATCAGTGTTTCAATGTTCCCATGCATTTCTGGCATGCATCTCGCTTGTTCCCTCACTCGGAGCTGCTGTTATGACATGAGGAATGTTATGTGACAGAGCAAAAGAAACGAACAGCTGAATCAGCACATGACCAAGAGGGAATGTGAATGCATATGCATGAACGGAGAATGTGTTAAATGCATTACAGCTGGCAAGCTATAGAAAGAGCAGAAATGGTCTGGGTTCAGGTAATCCCTCAGGTAACACAAAGCCACTGTGCAGTCAGGCCTTCAGGAGATCAGATGACCTATCAAAGATCATCAGAGTCACTGAGGCGACTCCCTCCTCTCTCTTCCCTTATCAGCAATCAACTGTCAGCTCTAAGACTTTCATACACAGAACTCACTTCACTTTTCTAGATAAAGAAGCTGAAGTATCTAATGTCCAAGCAGCCAAAGACCATCAAAGAGCCAAACATCTTGTGTACAAATGACACTCTTTTGCTCACGCATTGCCCATAGCATGTGATGGTCCAGGATCGTTGGTCAGCATTACATTCTTGACACTTCATATTTTATAAGAAAAGACAGTTCAGTTGCTAGCACAGAGCATTCTTTAACTCTTCAGCAAGCTTGTTCCACACTAAATATTATCTCAGATGCACTAACATGAGCCTTTAAAAGTTTCTGCATAGATAATCTGTCTAGTTTTGGAAAATTTCATACAATATGTATGCCTGTTTATGCCCTTATATCAATAATTCTTTATGTAATTCTTCTGTTCATGTTTGTATTAAGGAAAGAGCAAACATGGAAGGAGCTATCAAGACAGTGGTGTCAGTTTTCTTGAAGTCAGCAAAAGGCAAGGAGAACCTTGGAGAAAAGGACTTCCAAAATCTTGTGAAGAACCAGCTGAAGAACATATTGACGGTGAGTATCCGTGGCCTTCCTCGTCAAAATCCACAGCAGTTATCAAGGCCCATCATTCACCATTTCATCAGTTGACAACAATACATTTGGTTCTAACATTATTTCATTTACCGGTTAAGTATCTCCATATCCTGTTTCATGCTAGGACTAAAGCTGCTGATAGGTTAAATCATCATGCATTCATTTTCAGTAAGTTCTTTATCTTGTTCAGGATGGTAGTGCATCTGGAGACTATACCAGGAAGACCGAAGGCCAGGCTAAATCATACAAAAGGAAATCCATGTCTATACATAGTTATTCAGCATGGAAAGGTCTATGACTCAAATGTCGCATCCCTTAAACCTGATTGTAAGGCACTTTGGCAAAACAGTGGCTTAGTGGTTAGCACTGTCGCCTTGCACCTCCAGGGTCCGGGTTTGATTTACGGCCAGGTTCAATTCCTG
>JAOVVB010000011.1:9149661-9166090 GCA_028570985.1 Heterobranchus longifilis | reverse complement strand
ACTCTTAACAGTTTTTACATTAGGAGCTGTTTTTAGGGCTAAGATGTTTCGTGAATCATTTTTATCTTTACTAAGATTTAGTCCTAAATTTAAAGGGAAATTCTAAGAAAATGTCGAAATTCTACGAATTTTCTTAGAAATTCATCACTAGGAGCAACTTTTAGGTTTAAGAAGCTTTGTGAATACGGGCCCAGGGCTGAGACGGGAGACAAACAATCATCTCTGCAGCGCTGGATATTGTAAATAAGGGCTCCATGGAAGAGCGGCGAGAGAGAAGCGAGGCATACTGCAGCAAAATGAACTCCAGCAACAAGTGGAAAAGATTCTCTGGTCTCATAAGTCAAAAAAAAAAAATTATTCTTAGAGCAGAACATTTGGGTTCCACTTCTTTACACACGTAAATCACGTAATCCCCCAAAGTGTAAAGTTTAAGTTCAAAAAGATCAGGAAACATGTCTTTCTTTTTTTACTTTTGGGGACATGTCCATACATTTGTAACTAATTAGATTAAGCAGATTATAGCTCAGTCCAAGCACGTGCAGGTCCAATGTTCCATTATTGATAATGATTATTTTATTAATTAATATTAAAGTTTATCTTGTATTATGTGTTGTGGAAACATTGAGATGTTGATAATACCTCCTGTGAGTAATAGGGATTTAACATATAATACTTTACATATGCGGTAACTTAGTTTTGCTGATGTTTTGCTGAATCTTAAATCATTAAAATTAACATAACAGACACATTACTTGTACATGTTCAGAAAATCATGAAATTTTATTACTTTAATGTTTAATATTTAATTGTGAAAAGCCAGGTTCGAGGAAATGTCTTGTTGACCATATGACCATATATACCAGTGGAACTATATACTTTTAATCTAAAGCTGTTATTTTCATGAAACAAATCTGATTCACAATAACATCAATAACTCAATAAGTTAAACATTACAATCATAAAACAATAACTAATTGGAATTCATGATAGAAAATAAATAATCAGTCACCCCAAACTATGTCATTGGTGTTACTGTTACACAAAAAGTGTTTTATTTTTAAATACATATGACAATTTGAAATTGTTCCCTGAGTCATGAGACACTAGATGTAGAGCACTGGACAAATGCAAAAGGTATTTCAGATATCTCTCCTTGTTTGTTTAGAAACGTCATGATTTATTTTGCAATTTTATGCGAGGCTTTTAAGTCTGACATTAAAGTTACTCATTTTACAATTATAACGTAAATATAAAAAAACGTATAATGTAAAAAACTGGACATAAAAACTGACTACATGTAATAATTAATTGATTTTTAGTATTAAAAACCATATAGTCTTACACATGGAAGCCATTTTATAAATAGTCACATTTTTTCTCTCATTTGTCTTTGTCATTACCAGGAAGTAACACCAGTTATTAAATGTATATAAAAAATCAAAATGCATTAAGCTCTACTTTTTGTGGGTTTATGAAGTTTAAAAGTAAGTTATTGCTATTAAAGAAGTTCTAGGTGTTAAAGAAGAAATACATTTCAGGAGATTTTTTTATCTCCCACCTTCACTGTCTATTAATATGCATTCTGTGCTCCAAATCCATTGTAGCTCTGGCTGTATGTTTAGAGTTGTTGTCCAACTGGAAGTCTTTTGCAGACTCTAGCAGGTTTTCTTTAAAGATTGCCCAGCTTCCCTGTCCCTGCTGGAGAAAAGCTTCCCCACAACATGATGCGGCCACCACCATGCACAGTGTTGGTTATCCGCCATGCAATGCCATGCACACCTCTTCCACATGATTGCTGTGTCCTCCACATGGCTTGTCGCAAACTGCAAATTATGACTTTCTTCATGCCCTTCTTCCATAAAGGCCAGATTGTAATAGTTGTTCTGTGGACAGATTGTCCCACCTTAGCTGTGGATCTGTGCAGCTCTTCCAGAGTTACCATGGGCCTCTTGGCTGCTTCTCTGATTAATGCTCTCCTTGACCTGTCAGTTTAGGTGGACGGCCATGGCTTGGTAGGTTTGCAGTTGTGCCATACTCTTTCCATTTTTGAATGATGGATTGAACAGTGCTCCGTGAGATGTTCAAAGCTTGGGATATTTTTTTCATATAACCTAGCCCTGCTATAAACTTCCTTGGGCTTCATGATGCTGTTTGGTCACTAATGTTCTCTAACAAACCTCTGAGGGCTTCACAGAACAGCTGTATTTATACTGAGATTAAATTACACCCAGGTGGACTCTGTTTACTAATGACTTCTGAAGGCAGTTGGTTCCACTGGAGTTTAGTTTGGGGTATCGGAGTAAAGGCAGCTTCCACTTCACAATTATATACCATTTTGTGTTGATCTATCACATAAAACCCCAATAAAATTAACTGAGATTATGGATTTATTCAAAGTGTGCAGAATAATTAGTTTTCATTAGTAATTAATTGCAAATTACAAATAAAAAAATAAAAAATAAATAACAATGATTAACATCGAACATGCACATCCCGCGCGCGCCTTCTGCACGTGAAACCAGAGCGGCTCGAGCCATGCTCCTTCATAGGTTGATCTGGACGAGTCCACTTTCTACAGTAACAGGGGGCGTCCGAATAATTACCTCGTACATCCAAGATACATGTTTAAATATGATAATGTATATGTATTGAAAATCATGAACCATCATAAAAATACATATAATCGGATATATGTATACATCTTACAGGGTTTACTTAATACAATTATGATATCCAACACAGCAGGGTCACCCCTGTGTTCCGGGGTGTGAGTGTGCGCGTCTCGCCCGGCTGTGTCCCTCTTTGTCCGGCAGCGACTGTAGGCCGTAATAGTCATGGCCAAATTCGCGTTTGAGGATAAATTTTAATTGTAAGTCTTTCTGACGTTGACTGTTTGCTTTATGAGGATTGATAAATATGGAATAATGTAAGAGCCTAGTCTGTTTTTTGTTAACGCTTTAGCGTTAGAGCCGCATACAGCTTGCAGTCAAAGCCCTGGTGTATTAGCTATGCTAGCTATGCTAGCTACTCGGCTGCTCTCAGCTAACGTAGCTAATCTGGCGAGTGCGTGCACCCTAACCAACAGAGTGCGCGCGGAGTTTCGCGTCGCGTGCGTGTAAGCCTGCGAGCTCGCGTCGCGTGCGCGTGATGAATGAGGAGCGTAACGACTGGTCTCTTGGTGTGTGTGTGTTCGCTTCCGTTAGCGCTGTAGCTAACCGCTAACCCGTTAGCATCACATCTGTAAGTGATCACAGGAGGGAGGGGAGGGGTAAAGGAGGATCACCAGATTCATTCAGAAAAGAAAAAACAACATCACACGCGTGTTTTTTTATTTTATTTATTCGTGTTCACTTTTTCCGGGTTGAGATCAGTTTAATCCGCGTTCCGCTCCGGTTAGCTGCCTGTCAGGCTGCACTTGGACCTCTGGACTTGTTCGTCACTACTTCTTCTTCTTTTTTATTTGTGAACGGTGCCATGGCAGCGCGCCGCCGGTCTTATTAATGGCTGCCGAATCGGGGAGACTGCAGGCGGGACAAGGTCAAGGGAAGCGCGGCAAAGGTAGGCAAACGGCCATCTCTGTGTCCGAGCGGAGTCCACAACTCAAAAAAACAATCTGCCCTTTCCACCCTTGTTCCTGTGTGTGTGTATATATATATACATACATCTACACCGGTCTTGTATATTTCCCCCTCATGGGCTCTGTGTGTGTCTCTCTCTCTCTCTCTGTGTGGGGAGCTGGTTGTATGTCAGCTTGTCTGTCCACTGGGCTCTACCTGCGTCCTGTGTCCACTCAAGTCTCAATAACACGCTCTTTTTTCCCTCCTTGCCATCCAGCCTCAAGCCCTCTCTCACCCAGATTACATGTTGGGCATAAGCACGCAGTGTGGTGCGGAATATCGATATGCATTTGCTTTCCTGTATTATAAACGTTATATGTCTAAACTACACGACATGACGCGGCAGCGACACTTCAGTGTTTTAATCAACCTGAGTCAGCTTGCATTTGTCTTGGGTTCAGCAAAGTGCCATGCATACAGCACATGCCATTACATCTGGATCCAGAAAGGGACATGACACTGTACACAAATAAAGTTAATGCACACAGCTGCATTAATCTCACAGGTCCATATACCATATGATGGGTTCAGAGCCTGCTTTTCAAAAAAACGAAACATTCAACAATACTCCATTAAAACTCTTTTCTTTTTTTTCTTAAAAAAATTTTTTTTCTCTCTTTCTCTCTCTCTCTCATTTCCATGTTTAGGTTCCCAGATGAAAAGCCCGGAGAAAAAGAAGAGGAAGTCCAGCACTCAGGTGAAATAATTTTCTCTAACTTTCACTTTTAGGGATGTAAACATAGAAACTGATTTTTTTTTTTACAGCTCGGGGATCTCCAGTCTTACTCTGATTTCATGTTTAGAGTCTCACAAGTTTTCCTTCCTTTTTCTCCAAATACACATGGATTGGCTACTCTAAGTGCGGTTTCACATTACGGCCCAGGAATCATTCCCGAGACCACCTTTTCCAGCAGACTCAGGCGCAGTTCCCGAGTGCAGAACAATTGCCATACAGCACACTGCGGCGTGGATCAAATCAGATATGGAAGCCAGTCGTACCTGAGAACTAAAGTAGATCGCTGTTTAGACCAGACATCATCAGTGTCTTTGGGCTCCTCTAAAATCCCCTTGTTTGTGTAGCATGTGCCAGTCTCGCCCTCTGACCTACTCAGCCGTAGTTGATAAAGTAGAAAAGCAAGTGAGAGCGTCACATTTTCTACTAAAATTTTAATAATAACAGGCAAAGCTAACGTTTTTGCTCTTTTCTCTTGTGTTAAATGGCGGCTCACAAACCGAGTAGGTGAATATTGTCATTTCCTGTATCAGATGGTGTAAATACACAAGCGTGGCCGAGAACGGAGTGGGGAGGGCGAGCAATCTTTTCTGAGCACGGTACAAATCAGTCGTTCCTAATGTGAAAGCACCCCAAATGTGTGTATGTTCCTTGATGCTCACATCAAGTGTTCTCACTGTAGGCTCCGAACCAGGTTACATGAGATGAATTAATGGTTTCAATTTAATTAAGATTTATTGTTATTGTTATAACAGAGGTATCATTAGGCATCATCTTTCCCGGCATATAATAAAGATTCCATGTAGACTTTAATTTAAATAGAAGTTAATTTATTGTGTTATTTAATGTGTCATTGCTTGTTCACATTTAATGATATTTTCTGAGGTTTTAAGTCACAGCTTCATGTTAATTTGGACATTCAATCTTATTTTTTTTCTCTTGTTCACAGGGGGCAAATTTCTCCCACCTCTCTGAGTTTGCACCTCCTCCAACCCCTATGGTCGACCATCTTGTGGCTTCGAACCCGTTTGACGATGACTTTAGCACATCACGTCCTGCTGGAGCCGGGGGTCCGGGAAGCGCACCTTTCCTGCCAAGCCCAGGGGCTGGTGGAGGAGGTGGAGGCTATGGGGGACCTGGGAGAATGGGAGGAGGCATGGCCTACATGGGTGGCCCTGGAGGACCAGGTGGTGGGCAGCCGGGGCGAAGACCCCCTTTCGTCCCTCCTCCACCCAGCACAGGACCGCATCACCCAATCGGATATGGAGGAATGCCTACGTTTGGAGGAGGAGGAGGTGGTGGTGCCGGAGGTGGCTTTCCTCCAGGGAACCCATCGCAGTTTAACATGCCACCTAATTTCAGCCCACCTATGCATCCAGGGCAAGGGTTTAACCCTATACTGTCACCTAGTGGAATGGGTGGTGGTCCTGGAGGTGGCGGTCCTCCTCACCCACGCTTTGCGATGCAGCAGCCTCAGCATGGACAGGGTGGTCATCCTTTCAACAGTCCTCCAATGCCTGGCGGCCCTCGGGGTCCTCCTCATGGCCCGATGAACCCGATGGGTGGCATGCCAGCTGGAATGAATATGATGGGCAGCATGGGGGGTGGAATGGGTGGAGGTAATATGGTGGGTGGCCACGCGGGGATGCCACCACAGGGGTCGTTCCCTCCCTCGCAAGACGGGCCCTATCCTGGGCCGGGCACTCCTGGTAGTGAAGAAGGCAAAAACTTTGTTGGTGGACCAGGCGGTGGTCCACCAGGTCCGCCTCAGCAGCCGCAAAACCTCAACCCCTCCGGCCCTCCGTCCAACAACGCCACTCCAGGTCCATCCCCAGCTTCTGGACCGCCACAGACTGGAGGAGGGTTTCCTGGTCACCCTGATGTTCAGCAATCAACACCCAACACTCCTGGCCAACCTTCATCTGCGCCTCCTCCACCCAATCCCAATTCCTCCCCTACTGGTCCACTCAATGGTCCACAACCTCAACAAGTCCCACCAAATCAGCACACTCCGGTTAACTCTGCAGGGGGCCCGGCTCCCAACACTCCATCCAATCAGCAGCAGCCGACGCCACCCAACTCCACCCCAGGCTCTGCCCCGTACAGTCAGCAGAACAGTGCCCCTGGTGGTGGACCTATGGCAGGCCAGCCACCCAATTCCAATCAAAATAGCTTAAACAATACTGGTGGCAGTAACCCTAACCCTCCATCTAACTCGGCCTCCACACCTAACACACAGTCTCCGCTTCCCACTGGCCAAGCTCCATCTTCCGTTGGTCCAGGGTCTGGGCCGCCGAAGCTGGGAAGTGGCATGGTGTTCCATTGTGGCTTTTGCTTGTCAGAGGTTCATGATGACCAGGAGGCCATCCTTTGTGAGGCGTCATGCCAACGCTGGTTCCACAGAGACTGCACAGGTCTGACTGAGCCGGCATATGGCCTGTTGACCAGAGAGAGTGCTGCGGTATGGGCTTGCGATTTCTGCCTCAAGACCAAGGATATTCAGGCAGTATATGTACGTCAGAGCCTGGGACAGCTGGTGGCTGCTAACGAAGGCTAGGGGACCAAGATGTGAGGGAGAACGCTAAAGGAAGCGTAAATAAGTGTGGAATTGATTGTTTGAAGCCTTTGAGCCAACAACACAGCGGCAGGTAGGCCAAGGAAAGTGGACAGAGTAGGAAATGTAGGGAAACTAACGGACAGAGCACTGAATGGACAAATGTGGACCGTGTACTTCCTGTGTTGAGTGCTCCTGCAGTCCACACAAGCACTTTTAGGGCTTATATTTCTTAATGATCGAAGAAAGTTTGTGTGACTTTTCAAGAACACTATAACAACCAGTAATGAATCAGCCATCTGATGTTATCGGTATGTGTTAGTTTTGTTTTTTTTTTTGCTCGTGTTTAAGAAAACAAAAATATTTCTGTAATTGCTTAAATTGAACACATGGTTGTAAAAGTGCAGAAGAATTTTCTAATGTCATAATTAAACGTAATGAACTAATATCCACATAGTTTCCCATCAGAGTAAACTTTCCCTCCAGAAGCAGCTTGTCCACCAGAAGCACTGATGATAACTCACTACCTCACAGAAAAGTTGTACACATGCGTTGGCACAAATCGTCTGCTATCTAAATCTAGACGGAGGTCTCCCTACACCACCTCTTCTAGTCCATGGTTTCCATTACAGTGTGTCCAAAGGAAATGAGTACCTTCCTTCACCTTTGAGGGAAACGGTGTATACACGTGTATATAATATTAGTCTCAGTTTTCTCAGAAATGTTGTCCTGTAAATGGAAAGGTTCCTGACAATTTAATGACTCCATTGGCAATTTTGTTTTGTCTTAATATACATCCGATCACAGTTTATATTTAAAGCTAAACACTGCTCGGTCAGTGCAGACGGTCGCCTAAGTAGGGAAAGTAGTGCTACATAACCATATCAAATGTGTATAGTCTTTGGATTGCATGTGAACCAAATGCAGTAATTTTCCACTGTTTATAATGTATTGTTTCTTTTTAGGCCTCAGTAAGGGGTGTAAATTAGACCAAATAACAGAATGAAATCAAATCTCAGCTTATGTTTCTGTTTTAAAAGAATCTGATTAAAGATGTTCTTCTTTTCACATTTTATTTTTGGTCCAGGTTGCCTTTTTTCTTAGCAGTTATCCTGTTTTTTTTGTTTTGTTTTGTTTTTGTACTGATGTCTAGTGTGCTTACTCTAGTGCCCTTTGTTGTCCAAGATTGTGCAGTGACGTTCGAGGGGGGCAGAAGTAAGGTCATGTTGTGAAAGAAGTAAAAAAAAAAATTATTTGTATTTTTACTTGCCATTTTTGTAGACTATTGTTGCATTAAATTTGGGTTTGACTGCCCAGTAAACCGAGTCAACCAAGTTGATGTATTTTTCTCCTTTTTTTTCTTTTAAATGCTTGTCTTGTATTTAGTTAATTTTACTCAATTCTACTCACCTAACAAATAATATAACTGTCAAAAAACAAGAGTCTGGAAATATCCTAATATTTATATGACTGCTTTACAAACAGCACCACATCCTTGTATGAAATATGTTTAATATCAGGTGTTATTACAATATCTTGCAAGTACATTTTATTATTGTTCATTTGTTGTATTCTAATTTAAATTCTTAAAGGTTGTTTATACAGTATAAAACAGTTTTACTAATTTTTTTAATTTAAACAAAGTGATCTTTATCCAAGACATCCTAGTGCTTTAGTATAATTTCTGCTTAAGTTACTGATATCTGTGAATGTGATGCGCTTTATCACCTCACAACAAATCATTAAAAACAGTCAGAAACTTCAAGGCCATGGTATGGCACTTTTCAAAAGCACAGAAAGAAGAGCAGGAATTAGGTCTGTTAATTTCAAGGCCTTTCAAGTCTTAGGAATGCAAGAGTCTGTTGGCTTAATAAACACTTTTTTGAGGATACCTACCACACTACACTACTCTAGACACTGCTGTAGTCTTCTGATTGTGAGCTGCCCTTTACATTGTTCACCAGAAGGAGCACCAGTGATCCACAACAGCCCATGGAGTCCATACAGGCAGTCATGCTGTAGGAATTGATCTGAAAAGAAAGTAAGTCCAGGCTGCTGACATGAGGTGGTAACTGAGACATGTCTCACACAAAGGAAACTTGGCCATCGTACAATGACATAAAATAAGATGGAGGAGGAAGTAAGAGACACTTGTGACACTCGTTTTACAGGCAGCGTGTACAGTCATTTCCATTTTCAATTCAAATAATTTAACCTAATTTAAAAATAGTCTCACCAATTCAGTATAGTCTTACCCAACTTCTTGATCTGTAATCAGGTGTGAAATTTATTTTGTTAAAGAGAAGCCATCATCCACACTGACACTTTCTCTTTTATTCTCTCAGCCTGAACTACTGGGTTTCCGACATCATATTTCACACACTGATCAGACTACGACTGGGTTCATGTTTCACAAACAACTCATAGCCTAGTTTTCAGAGTCACTTTTTTTCCTGTTATGAGAGACAACGTGCAGGAGAGTGAATGTAATTGAAGTAAAGCAGGTGGATTTCGGATGGGTTGGTCAGGCTTACACTCCTGTGATGATTGATGCGGTGCCGGTTGGTGCTGTGGGGCAGGTTATGCATGAACAGACTCTTACCGAGGCTTCAGCTGAGGTGCATTCAAAGTCTAAAGTCTAAATTTTCTGGATAGAGCCCTGAAAGAGGATACCTCTCAGTATATTTTAGGGCTTAACTGGTTTATTGAGTTTATATAGTAAGTGGATAACAGAGGGCTTTGTGTAAGCTTTTATCTTTAGGGTACACAGAAAAAAAAAACAGAAATTAAGAGCAGTTTGATCATAAATGTACCAAAATACAATGATGGCCAACCATGTAAAAAACATCTGATAATATGTGTGTATATCTATATGACTGGAATTGTGCAGCACATTATTAAAAACTGGAAGGAAAGTGCTTGGGCCCTTAAAATCATGACTGAGTGTGATCAGAGGTCACTTAAACACTTTGGGATGTTGCATGGTAAAAAAAAAACGGGACATTATAAATATGAGCTATGTTTAATAGTGAAAGTAGGAGCATTTCCACACACACACACACACACACACACACACACACACAATGTGATGAGAACTCACAGGATTGGGATTAAACATCCGTGTGTCCACAAGAAAACCACTTGTTAGTGAGACAGAAAAGAATGCTTGAATTTGTCTTAGGAGCGATGGAAAAAGGTCATGTGGTCTGATAAGTTCAGACTGACCCCCTTCCAGAGCGAAATATTAGAGTGTATGACTTGTGTTTGGCCGAGCAGTGTATAAAATATGTATACGGAAATAAAACAGGTTTTAGAATTTTAGCAAATGAAAGTAAACCTGCACCATCCTAAGTGTTCAGTAGCACATGGTATATGACACTTATGGATGTGACCAGATGTGACACATCAGGATTCGGCTCCTACACACTGTCATATTAAAGCAAAGACAAGGTGATAACAAATACCTAGAAATGTTATAAAAACTTGTAAATATGCCAGATCTCAGTCCTGAGCAGAATAACTGAGATCATGTGTGTATCTGAAACTCAGTGTTTGGGGTCAACCATCATCCTCCAGGTTTCTTTCTGTTTTTTATTTATTTATTTATTTATTTAATAAGCACCAAATCTGTGTGATTATCATCTGACTGTAATGATGTAACTGTAGAATAATAACATTTCCTGCTAACATTAAGCGTTTTTGTGTGTTCTTGTGTTCATCAGTGTATTAAGAGGTGTACTTAACACAGAAATACTCGCGTTTGATTGACAGGTCCTCCCGGCCAATAGCGTGCGTCGAAGGGCAGGGCTATGAGACATTTCTGACCAATCGGAGAGGTCAGTGGGCGGGGCGACGGAGGGTTGTATGACGCCAGCGCAACAGGTTACCGAGAGGCTTTAATCCTCCTTTAAATGAAGACGGAACGCCGTGAGTGTGTGTGTGTGTGTGTGTGTGTGTGTGTCAGTCAGTGTGAGTATATGAGTGAGTGTGTGTGTATGAGTGAGTGTGTTTGAACTGTCCGTCTTTATTATTTTTGTAAAAGCAGCAGGTTGAGGATCTGATGGTGAGGAGGAGCGGAGTAGAGTGTGTGTGTGTGTGTGTGTGTGTGTGTGTGTGAGCTGGAGAGTGGAGCTTCTACTGTCAGGTAGGAACACACGCGTGTTTACTGAGTGCGGCTTCCCCACGCACACACACACACACACACACACACACACACTCATACATATACACACGCACACACACTCATACATATATATACACACACACACACATACACACACTCATACATATACACACACACACACACACACTCATACATATACACACACACTCATACACATACACACACTCATACATATACACACACACTCATACACACACACACACACACACACACTCCTGTTGAAATGTCAGGCTTTTGTGATGTAAAAAACAAATGAGACAAAGTTAAATCAGTTCAGAACTTTTCCACCTTTATTGTGACCGATAACCTATAACCCAACTCGATAAAAAAAATAAACTGAAGCTTTTTGGGGGATTAAAAAAAAAAAAACTAAAATAATGTGATTGCGTAAGTATGTACACCCTTAAACTAAGACTTTGTTGAAGCAGCTTTTGATTTTATTACAGCACTTTGAGTCTTTTTGAGTACGAGTCCATCAGCAGTGGAACATCTTGACCCAACCCACTTATCTCCATTTCCAGCTGAAGAGAAACAGCCCCAAAGCATGATGCTGCCACCACCATGCTTCACCGTGGCTGTGGTGATGTCTTGGTGATGGGCAGTGTTGTTTTTGCGCTTTGTTTTTCAGTTGCGTTGTAAAGGTTATAGGTCACATCAAATGTGGAAAAAGTTCTGAAAGAAATTTTTTTGGACATTTTTTTTTCATCACAAAAACCTGGGCTATTTTTTATATCCACTGTATATACTCACCTATACACTCACTTATTTTATATATTCAGCCAAAAAATGTATACACACTTCAGGAAAATAAAAAGTATATGATATAGTATAAATAGTATATTATATTAATATAATATAAATAATATTAACATTATCATAAAATTTTCATATATATCAATATATACAAGTTTTTCTGAAGTATGTATAACTTTTTGGCTGACTCTGTGTGTATATTATCATTTTGATTCATACACATTCACATTTCGTACAAACTTAAATAATTCTTGATTGTGTAAAGCTGCTTTGCGACAATGTCAATTGTTAAAAGTACTATACAAATAAAATTGAATTGAATTGAATATATACAGTGTGTATATGTGTATATGTATTTGTGTATATATACACTCATACATACACTCCTCTATACCTCTCTCTCTCTCTCTCTCTCTCTCTCTCTCTCTCTCTCTCGCTCTCTCTCCAACTGGGATTAAAGAATCTAATGTCTGAGCTGTTTTTATTATATTTATATTATATATTATACCGGTCTTTTATTGCCCCAGTGCTGATACTGGACACCAGACTGCTCCCATCTTGTGTATTTTTCTTCACGCGAACCAGACATGACTTTTAATTTCACAGGTAAAACATACACATTTTGTGTAACCTAATTCAAAAAAGTCAAAAAAGATCGGTATCACTGTCTCATCAGCACTTTCTCTTCAAGGCCACCGTGTCCCCAGTCACTGCTGTGCAGGTGTGAACGTGTTCCATCAGGTCATTTGTAACTGCGCTGTGAGCAAAAATGGACGACCCACTAGTGATTTGCACGAAAAAAGAGCAGCGTGCAGTGATTTTTTTTTTTTTTGTGGTCTGAGGGTGAACCTGGTGCTGAAACAACTCACTGAAGAGTGTAACCAGAAGTGTTTCGATATCTGGAGGAAAGTGAAAGTTTCTTAAAGAGAATCATTACCGGTGATGAGACATGGATTCATCACTATGAGCCTGAGAGTAAATGAGTATGGAGCAGAAATATCCTCAATCTGACCGAGAAAATGTTCAAAACTTTCAAAATTCATCAATGCTACAGTTTTCTGGGAGTCTAAAGTGCCAGTATTGGAACATTCTCAGGAAAAAGGTTCAACAATCACCAGTGCTTGTTAAAGTGAGACGCTTATTGAAGAGCTGAAGACTAAACACAGAGGACTGTTATCCAAAGTTGTCGTGATCTTGCGTGACGATGCACATCCGCACACTTCCGCCCACACCGTCATCACTCTGCAAATACTTTGTTTTGTGGTGTTAAAGCATCCTCCCTATAGTCCTGACCTCGCTTTATCACACTATCACCTGTTTGGTCCCCTGAAAGCAGCCCTACGAGGATGAAGAGTCACTTCTGATGAAGAAGTGAAGACAGCGGTGCATTTGTGGCTCGCAGCTCAGCCTAAAACATTTTTTTAATGAGGGAATACGGAAGCTTGTTGTCAGATGGACAAAGTGCTTAAGAAAGTTAATTAAAGTAAATTCTAGAGTGCGGATAGTTTTTGACTCACCATCGTTGTGTGAAATACAAGTTTATTGCTAGGCCTCGTTATTTCTCACACTCGAACTCCCTCACATGTACACAGATTTTATTTTTGTTGACGCGAACTCTCCCTTTCGCGCCCATTCTATTTTTGTCCGAGTTGCCAGATCACACTGACAAATTCCCCCTTAGTCAGGGCTGAAACCCCGCCCACTCTAATAAAAAAAACAAACAGCCCAGATCTGTATAATATGTGTTAGAAATTATAATGCTGATCAGTTATATATACACACTTTGTTTCACAAAAATTAACTTACATACGTGATACGGTCTGAACTGTGAGTTTGCTGGTATTTAATGTAATTATATATCGTATATTTTGTAGGTTCCCAGGTTGAATCTATATTTATTTGACAGTTTTTTCTTAGCTACAGATGTGCAGGAGGCGTGGCCTGTACACCATCAGCTCTTTTTAAACATGAACACGTGCTGTATCTGTATCTCTAACAAAAGTGTCGCGGTAACGCCGCCCCGATCCTCGTACCAGACGACACCCTGCGTATGTTTACACAGACCACAACAACACACCGTCTGTTAATGAATAAACCTTTAATGGTTTGGACGCTACGGTGCAGAATGTGTCTGGGTGCAGCACGCGCGGTCCTCCAGGAAAATAAAACCCTCTGACCTGCAGATGAAGATGAAACATACACTGTATATATAATTACACAAAATAACTAATGTTGTTCATGTTAAATGTAATGTCTAATAAATGAGGTGTTCATTAACCGTCAGTGAGTGTAAGGTCGGACACTTTATTTCACTTTTATCACTTTTATAAATCCTGTGTGTTTAAAGTGATAAAGTGATGTCGCGTCTCATAACACGTTCTAAAGATCAAACACACCAGCAGCAGCAGCAGCAGCACTATAGTCGCCCTGACCGATACTCACCAACCTGCTGGATGGGTATGACGCAATTAAAATGTGGAGTGTGTGTATGTGTGTGTGTGGACACATGTGAGTTTGCAGGTGTTTACACTAAGCTGTGCACACAAACAGTTTGATCCACAATCCAGTGTGAGTAGTGAAACTCCAGGAGGAAGCAGACTGTGTGTGTTTGTGTGTGTTTGCAGTCCCACATTCACACCGCATTACTCTGTCTTATCCTCTGAGCTACGTGTGAATGCAGGCGAGAGGGGGCGCTGTTCACGTTTCCTCCCAAATCTCAATAATTTTGAACCACATTAGTGCGAACGTCGACGTCCCTGTGATCTTCTTCTCTTTGTGTTTGTTACCTCATTGCTTCATACTGCCACCTGCTGTATCAGAGATTAAAGATACTCAGGTGTACTCGGGTACGTCACCGTATGACTAGTGTGAAAGCTGACTGGTGGGGGTGGGGACGGGGTGTGTATGAAGCTTTTCCCAGTTCTGTCACTCTGCAGCTCTGGATGTGTTTTTGAAGCCTGTGATTTCTTTAGCCTGGAGAGAACAAGCAAGGAAAGTGTGTTACAGCAGAGGTGTCGTGCTCGCGTCGGGTGAAATCAGCACTGAACTTATCAAACTTGCTTTTGATCATTGAAGCGTGTGTGCGTGTGTGTTAGCCTGTTATCTGTTGTGGGCTTGATTTAGTTTAATATAGGTTTTGGTTTATTATAGTGTGTCATTTGTGAAGAATATTCTACTTCATTATGCAGGATTTTGAGTTTCCGTTTGTGTGATATTCAGATGTATTGAGATCAAAGCCTTGACATGATTCAGTTTGGTACGAAAGACTCGGTCTGTGAAAATCACACAATTCTACAAGCTTCATAGAGCCGAGGGAAAAGACAGAAGGGACATGAATGGGATGAAAATAAAATGTGCGTGTGCGCATGTGTGCGTGTGTGCGTGTACGTGTGCGCGTGTGTGTGTGTGCGTGTGTGTGTGTGTGTGGAGACCAGATGATCCTGTTTGATCACATTCCTCCTGATAATGACACGGTGGTTTCTGGGCCAGGTGAGGTGAAAGAATTTCAAAGCTACGTTATGAGCTGATTTTATTTTTATTTTTTTCTTTAGCAAGAAAGTAAAAGACAAAAACACGTAAAATGATGTAAAGTTTCCCGTGTGACAAAAGGTGCAGGAACCAGTGTGATACACAGAGGCACACCAGCTCAGACGGTGACAAAACAGTCCAGTTGTTCTCACCTGTTCCACTCGTCAGGAACAAGTTCACGTGTGAGGTTGAAACGCTCCTGTGTTTGTTGAAGCTCTGATCAGACGCAGCAGAACACGTACAGTGAGAATGTGTGGAATCCAGAGTATGTGCACGTGACGATGGCTGGTCAGCGGTGGGCCTCGCTCCGGTTACACAGCAACCCAGCTCTCCTGTAATGATAACCAGCACGTTACTGATTAATTAGTAATTCTTTTTTCTTAGTAAGTGTGTGTGTGTGTGTGTGTGTGTCAGTGGCTGCTGCTGGTGTTTTTTAAAACTGTTCTGTTGTATCTGTTCCTTTGGTCTCCTGTTTAATCCTCACTCTCTGTCCTCTTCATGAGACGTCATCAGGACAGCTTCCATCGTCAGCTTGACCAAACATTGTCCTCCAGCTACGCTGCTAATGCACGTCCCTGTGTGCTGTAGCATTAACACATCCCTCTTCACTGGAACTCGGAGGCTCAAACCCTTATCCAGCATGGCCGTGCCAGTGTGAGATCCACAAAGCCAGCTCCAGTGTCCTGCACAGAGCCCTGACTGAAGTCAACCTTAAACTGGACGTGTCGTCTCCTCAACGTCACACCATCAACTCCTGAGCTCATTAATGCTCCTGTGGCTGAAAGAACACAAAAAAATTCAGGTGTATAGACTTCTGAAGAGTGGAGTTTATAATAACTGTGAAGGGGGAATAAAAATGTATTTATTCAAGTTTGAGCTGTAGACCATTAATGTTTCAGTGATCTGGAGTTTATTACAAGTTTTATGCCTTTTATAGTCGACCTATTATGCAAAAATCGCCTTTTATTGATCAGACAGGTCTCCAGTGCGAGTCTACAAACAACAACATGAAAATAACATTCCCTGCTCCCCCCCCCCCCCCCCCCCCCCCCCCCACCCCA
>JAOVVB010000011.1:9107444-9136531 GCA_028570985.1 Heterobranchus longifilis | reverse complement strand
CACACGCGCGCTCATACGCACACGCGCTCACACGCGCGCTCATACGCACACGCGCGCTCATACGCACGCACGCACGCGCTCACACGCGCGCACACGCGCGCACACGCTATCACACGCGCTCATACACGCGCTCATACACGCACACGCGCGCTCATACACGCACACGCGCGCTCATACACGCACACGCGCGCTCATACACGCACACACACGCTCATACACACACACGCTCCAAAATGAGCCAATATTTGGCATGACATTTCAAAATGTCTCACTTTGTGTGTGTGTATATATTGAAATTTGAACGTTCCACCTCATTGCATTCTGTTTTTATTCACAATTTGTACAGTGTCCCAACTTTTTTGAAATCGGGTTTGTACTTCAGGATATACAGTAGGACAAAAAGTATTTAGTCAGCCACCAATTGTACAAGTTCTCTCACTTAAAAAGACCCTTAACCCCAACCCTAGGCCTGTAATTTTCATCAGAGGTATACCTCAACTATGAGAGACAAAATAAAAATAAAAAAAACCAGAAAATCACATTGTAGGATTTTTTAAGAATTTATTTGCAAATTATGGTGGAAAATAAGTATTTGGTCAATAAAAAATTTTATCTCAATACTTTGTTGGCAGTGACAGAGGTCAAACGTTTTCTGTTAGTCTTCAAAGGTTTTCACACACTGTTACTGGTATTTTGGCCCATTCCTTCATGCAGATCTCCTCTAGAACACGGACTTTCAACTCCCTCCAAAGATTTTCTATGGGGTTGAGATCTAGAGACTGGCTAGGCCACTCCAGGACCTTGAAATGCTTCTTACGAAGCCACTCCTTCGTTGCCCGGGTGGTGTGTTTGGGATCATTGTCATGCTGAAAGACCCAGCCACGTTTTATCTTCAATGCCCTTGCTAATCGAAGGAGGTTTTCACTCAAAATTCATTAATTTAATTCATTAATTTATTAAAAGTCCTACAATGTGATTTTCTGGATAATTTTTTCTTATTTTGTCTCTCATAGTTGAGGTAAACCTATGATGAAAATTACACGCCTCTCTCATCTTTTTGAGTGGGAGAACTTGCACAATTGGTGGCTGACTAAATACTTTTTTGCCCCACCGTATATTACAATTTAAAACCTTTAAAGAAACAGTGACATTTTACCACCTCAAACGCCTCCAAATTCTTAAAAAACTCAACTTGACAGTGAAGTGAGTTAAGTGGCTGCGAAGGCACGTGAGGCTTCTTATGCATGTGATTTTCAACTAATTTGCACTGTGTTTTGATACTAGTACATGTGTGATGAGTGGGTTTGAGACTAATTCGCTCACAGAGTTTGAAGGAAAAGGCTGATCGGAGACTTTTAACACAATTTTTGATAATGTAACGCCACAAAATGTAATGTGGTTCTGTCAGCCGATCAAACTGAAAACAAATCTACTCTGGTCATTGGCCGATTGACTGGTTCATCTCTATTATAAATGTCAAGAGTTGTCAAGAAAAATATTTTTTGTGCGTCAGTGTGAATTACCTTACAAAAGAATCGCAGTTAATTTTTAAGGAAGACTGGCCTGGAAAGGAAAATCAGCTTTAAGAAGCCAGGAAGATGAGGGGAGTGAGACCTGTAGTGGATGCAAGTCATCATAAAACAAGTGTATCATAGTGTGAAGGAGTTTCTTTGCGCTTCCTCGTGTATAAAACAAAAAGGATCGGATTCTCACAGACATGCGTTGGTTCATTAATACCTAAACGTCTGCAGTAATTACGGTTAATTTTCACATGATCTCAGACGAGCATGTCTTCACTGTGGACTCATGGTTGCCATCCAAACCGATTCGCAATCCTGTCGTACAACCCAAGTTTAAAAATCACATGATCGTAAAACTGACTGTTCTGAGATGTTGCATCACCCCCTGTGTTTCAGTCGTCCTCCCAATGGCTATCGAATAAACTCGTTTTCCTAAATTTCACTAAGAAATTACCTCACTTCCTGTTCCTTTATCATCACTCAGTCGCACACACACACAACCGCGCACGCACGCACACACACACATGTCTAATCCCCTAATTAACATCACTACAAGACAGATTCTCCAGTTATTGGTCACTGATGAAGTGAACACCTCATTTTATTTCCCATTAATCTGCAGAAGAAAGACAAGGAGGAGGGGAAAGAGAACGTGCCTGAGAGCAGCACAGAAGATGCGGCGTGTAAGCCGGTAAGTGTGACGCATTCACGTCATCATCTGTTCTAGTAAATATATCTGAAATGCATTTAGAGGGGAAAAAAATTTATTGTTAAATGTTTGGAGACAGATAACATTATGCCTTAAGGCCTAAAAGAAGAGCCAATTCATTCTGTCTTAAATACAACTTGTTATAAAAATTATATAGTCACGTCTAGACGTCCAGCTCGCTCTCCAGTCACACATTTTCAGTTTTTTTTATTGGCTGGGTCTTAAGCCAATCAGATCCCCAATCAGACGGAGCAAATACTTTTTCACAGCACTGTATGTGCAGGTGAGGGTTATGTACCTTGACAAGCTGAAAGCATTTCTGGGTTTCAGTGTACTCCGTGCGGTGGTGAATGCTGTTACCATAGAAACGGACATGAATAAGGCTGTTGTCGCTGAAGTCTACAGCTTAATGATAATAACAATAATAATAATATCAGTAATACATGCTGTGCCTTGTAGTCTGACTCGGAAGCAGATGAGGGAGAGGAGGATGAAAAGGATAAGGACAAGATGAAGCCTAACGCTGGAAATGGAGCAGACCTGCCCAACTACAGGTGGACACAGACCCTGTGTGAAGTGGACGTAAGTGTTCTCCCGCGCCGTGTGCAGAGATAAATGTAAAGATATCATTGAAAGAGCGAGTTCTGACCAGTGTACAGATCAAACCTTACTTTTATTTATGTAGATTATTTATCTTTTTAATGAGGATCAGCTAATTTTGTGTGCCTGAAGTTTTGGCTTCATTTGTCCTGCTAGTGGATTAACAGAGATTTGCAGGTAATGTTCTCCTTGGTGTATATCACACAAATTACTGTACATGGAATTTTAACAAAGCCTGCAGCTAATGCTTCTGTTAAAAAAATAGCCAGAGCCTCTACTATTAATAATTTCCAAATGAAACATTAGTGCAGGTGGAAGCGTGCGAGTCTGGTGCCAGCGGGTCTCGTTATTGTGTCGTTTCTCCTCCACCACCAGCTCGTAGTGCCGTTCGACGTGAAGTTCCGTCTGAAGGGGAAGGACGTGCTGGTGGAAGTCCAAAGACGGCATCTAAAGCTGGGTTTAAAGGGCCACCCCGCTGTGATCGACGCCCCGCTGATTAACGAGGTGAAGGTGGAGGAGAGCTCCTGGCTGATCGAAGACGGCAAAGTAGTGACGCTGCACCTGGAGAAGGTACGATGGAGAAAGTGCGGACGGAGATTTTACAGATACGAGTCGCTAAATAAAACCGGATTTAAAGAATACCTGATGCGATTTGCAGATTAATAAAATGGAGTGGTGGAACAAGTTGGTGACCACGGACCCCGAAATCAACACCAAGAAAATCTGCCCCGAGAACTCCAAGGTTCGCTTCTGATCTCACACACACACACACACACACTTCACTTGTAATCAGGAGATATTAATAAACTTTTCACCTCCACTCTATCGTACAGCTTTCCGATCTGGATGGTGAAACACGCAGCATGGTGGAGAAGATGATGTACGACCAGAGACAGAAGTCCATGGGCCTCCCCACCTCTGAGGAGCAGAAGAAGCAGGACATCCTCAAGAAGTGAGTGACTTTCATTTCCATCTAAACGATTGATCTAAAACAGTGTTTAACACAATCCACTTTGTATGACTGAAAACTCAGGAGTTCAAAGCTTCGTTCACTAGGATAATATGTAGTTATTACGTAGTATATCGTTTGAGAGTGTGTGCAGTAAATCTCAGCTGGAGGCAAACACCAGGACGCACATTATCACTCAGTTTATCAGCCGTGTGCTGTGGTTTATGGCTTGCAAGGTTAATCTTCACTTCAGCCTGAATAAACTGTCTCACAATATAAATATAAGATCAGATATGACTTATTTTTTACCTTTACAGTTAAAGGTTAAATTGTCTAAACAGCGTTGTTTAAAGTGATGTCCAAACCACTCGGTGAAATTCATCAGAGACTTCTTTCAGTGAAAAGTCCTTCCTGTGTACATGAGGAGGAGCTCTGTTTGATCTCCAGGTGTTGTGGGTTCCTTTTTATTTGGCTTCAAAACTATCAAAAGAAAAGTGTGAGAATCCTCATTTTTCTTCTTTGTTGTTTAAAGGTGGCTGGAATCCAGTAAGTTGGTCTTATTCTCCCTCATTTCTCCAGCCTCTTGAAGCCAGTTTTCCAGACCTTCCTTATAACATCTAATGCGTCCTTCCCTGATCTTTTCTCGACTTGCAGTGTGAGAATCCTGGCACAATAAAAGTCACAGATTTGACCTTTTTGAATTATTTCACTGCCATGAATTTTCAAACGACCACTTGGGGTGTTTTCACATTAGGCCAGCGAGGTCGTGTCAGAGAACACAATCCCAAAGTCTGGTTCATTTTAATCTGTGGGAACACATTCGTTCCGCGCTCGGGAAACGTGCCCGAGTCCACCAGAAAAGGTGGTCTTGAGAATGGTACAGCGTCCTCGGGCATGAATTCAAGTCAGATATGGAAGGCAGTCGTACCTGAAAACAAAAGTAGATCAGTGTTCAGATGTGACATCATCAGTGTCGTTTATCTCCTCCGTAATCTATGCACCAGTCTCTCCCGCTGACCTAGTCAGCCATAGCTGATAAAATAGGAAGACATGCGAAAGTGTCACTCTTGAATCTTCTGTAATAATAGGCATTTTGCGAAAGTTAACTTCCTTGTTCTCTTCTTCTCTTGTGTTTAATGGTGGCTTACAAACCATGTAGGTGCGTACTGCCACCTGCTGTATCAGAGGGTGTAAATACGTTGGTGTACCTGAGAACAAGCACATAAATAACGGTAACGCTGGCCAGTGGGGCGTGAGGAGGGGGGGCGATTATTCATGTGAACGAAACAAATCAATGGTCCCTGATAGAAAGGTCTTGACGAGCTGTGGAAGCTCCGCCCCCTTCTCCTAGCTCTATTACTAAAAAATTTGACCAGCATGCGCGTCTCGGCTTTCCCACATGAAACAGGAGGCGCATTTCTTTCCGTGAAGGTAGCTGTAAATTTTGAGTTTGTTAATGTGTGAAAGAAGTTTAGACACGCATGACTTTAACGCGGGTGAGACACTTCACACCTGACATTAACACGTGTCCTGGGTGATCAGTGTGTAAGAGCTCGGTGTTAAGTCCAAGTGTGAGAGTGTCTCGATCACTCGAACTACATTCACAAGTCCAGGACGCCTATGAATGAGTCCATCACCCAGCGTGTCTCAGCGTGCTGGACCAGCTGATGGCTGCGTCATATAATCTGCATCAGTCACTCATTTCCTTTTATTTTGCTTCCAAAGTGCCAGACTGTCTGGTATTTAAACTGTTTGTTGTGAGGAATTGTTCTCCAGGCTTGATTTCCAGTCCGGTCCCTGTACCCGAGCAGTTTCAGAGGAATGTTTTTTGTTTGTTAAGCCACACAGTGACCCAAGCATTAAGAAAAACATCTAACTTAAGGCATGAACCAGTGAGAAACAGGTGCAGATGATGACAGATGATCAGGACGGTGATTAGTTTACTGCTGATGCTGAATGCTTGGAACAGACGAGAGCGGAAACAAGTTTGCTGTTGAGACTGTTACATAAACAACGTGCTTTTAAATCATATCTTTAGGCGCTTTGCATCCTGTCGCAGTAAAACATTTGTTCCAATTTCTTTCATTTCTTCATCTTTTGATAAAAAGAAATGGGGGGGGGGATCATGACAGACAGGATCATGGGAGATTTCTGGACCACCACGATAAAACGGACGCAGACAAATAGTGTTCGAATTCACGGAAGCAGTCATGTAATTTCAGCTAAAATGTCCATCTGATAGTGTGGGCTGCTGCCCCCTTGGTGCACTGTTGAGGTACTGCAGGTGGACAATGAGGTTATTAACAATAAATTACAAGTAAAATCTTTTTTCATTTTCAATTTTTTAAGTTGAACTTAAATATAATGGAATCACTTAAAAAAAAAAAAGCGTAACATTACTACTAAAATAAAAACAATTTGGTTAAAATTGTGTTCGTTAAAATCATACAGGGAAAGGCTTCACCGTGGTCCAATGTGTTATGATTAAAGGTTTGGGTGGGCCGAAGATGAGTTTCAGATGCCGTTAAATTTTTGATTGTTGCATTAGACATGACACGTTTTACTTTAATCACATTAGCATTTTGTGTAGAAGGTCAAAGGGCATCCAAAACTACAGGCAGCTTCTTTCTGCTCTATAACGTTCTGAACTTAGTCATACTTGGTGTTTGTGTGTTTGTGATTGCAGGTTCATGGAGCAGCATCCTGAAATGGACTTCTCCAAAGCCAAGTTCAGCTGAGATCCACAGCACTTCACCCAGAACGTTCTACACTTCTGTCCACCGATCCGCATTCTGCTCCTTTACCACGCAGCGAGAAACTTCTGAACGAGTTCCAAATATTTAAGCAGTGTTTACACTTTTTATAAATAAATTCAAACGCCACGACTTGCAATCTGACTAGCGTCTCATTCAGGAGTGTCGTCCCACATGAGCTGATTATTAATTTGAGAGGCAGTGTTGTTGCCATCTGAGGCAGTTTTTTCTCTCCACTGTCGCGCTCGCTCATCAGGAACAAATCTGATCATTCAATTCATACACACATCCTCACACATTTCACACTCATTTCCCTAATTGTCCTTCATCCTTTTGATTCTGTAAAGCTGTTTTGCGACAATGACCATTGTTAAAATGCGGTATACGAATAAAATTAAAATGAATTGAAATTTTTGTGTACGTTCTGCTACAAGAGCTCAGTAGTGAATTCGGGCGCTTGTGTCGGGATGTCGAGGAGGCTAATCGTGCCATCAGGACTCTGTTAAGGACACTTGAGTTCTGCTCCAAAACATTAACAACACACTATTTCTTCATGAATAAATTGTAAAGCAGAAACAATCAATACATTTCTATTTTGTGGAAAAAGTCTGAGAAAGAACCAGATATGTCGCCCTGTCTGTGAAAACCTGTTAATGATTCATATGTAGACGTCTGTGATTCTTATTTCTTTTTTTTGTGGAAACAATACAAAAATCATTAATTACAACAAATCAAACACAAAAGATAAAGAATTATAAATATGGCAGTCCAAAGTAAAGGTAAAAGACACGAGAAGATAGTTATGATGTATAAACAGTGGAAAAGATGTAGCAGGATACATATTACTTCAATTAAAAACAATGTCATAGTAATGTAGAAGTCTATTATTCTTCTTATTAAATTGAATTAGTTTAAGAGAATTAAAATGTGAGGTCCTGTCTATTAAGAAAAGGGGGAAATACGATTGTTCCTTTTTGATTTTTTTGGTTATGTATAAAGTATTTTGCATTTAAAACGAAATAATTAACTACAAATTCAAGAGGTTTATTTTTCCGAATTCACAATAAAAAGTTATGTCTTTAATACTAAAGAGTGAACATCTATGATTCATGAAAGAGAAAAGAATTAATTAGTAACGTTTTCACACAGGGTCACATGGGCTGGGGTGCACAAACTTGCATATGTATGGTCTTATTTTACATCAAAAGTCTTTGCTGTTATTGAAGGTCAAATTTTTAGTGAACGTTACAGAATAAACCTTACATTTCCACGAAGGGAGAGGAACCTTTAAAACCTCAGGTCTCACAAGAGGGCGCTGTTGTACAGAGATGTGCTGGTGTAATCCGCCCACATCCAGGTTGTTGGATTAAAGCTTCTTCCTTAAGGGTGTTGTGGCAGGTGATTTTACTGTGCTGAGTCTTCTCGTTTGTCATGATGATGAACAGGTCGGGCATCTTAAGAAAACAGCAAAAGTAAAAAAGAGAAGGTGCACTAGCTTGTGTGCACTAAATTCCACTTTGCCTCTTAATCCAGGGACAACTGTTTTTGAACAAGCATTATTGTGCTCAAATGGTCCTGGACAGATCTGGGTTTTTATAAGAACAGGAAGTGTACCACAAACACGTTGGGAGTTCTCCTACACCGTTCAGTATTTCATTTTCTTTGGGGAAAAACAGATAATTTTGTACTTATGTTGGTACTAGTAGACTTGTTCGTTCCAGTTTCCCCCTGCCTCATGGTCCGAGGCCCCCGTGATGAGCTGGCCCAGACCGAGCACAAGGCCTGGTTTCCTCAGCTGAGAGCAATGTCTCACCCAGGTATGAGAATTTCTTCATTAACGAAAGCACACAGACATCAGAGGGTGAGGTGGGACTGTGTGTGCGGACATGGGAGGAGCACGAACCATCTGCAAACACAGTGCTTCTCAGTGACCAGACCTGACGACCTGCTTCTGGCAACCGAGGTTCAATAAATCAAAGCTAAAACGGTGCAGATCATCAGACCGATCAAACATTCGTCATCGAGTCTAACTGGAATCACTTCTCTGCTACCGAAGAGGTTGTTATTAAAACCCTGGGCCAATGTGAGCCAGGACTATCATTATCCTGACTTTATAACCTCACTCTCAGATCATCGCCTGTTTGATACACCATGCAATTTGTGCCAGCTAATTTTGGGAATTGACCTGCTCAAATAAATCCGTCCCACGGGGTTCTCATTCATTCTCTATACCGCTTGTCCTGTAAAAGGGTCAGTGGAGGAACTCCAGGAAACCCCAATTACCCTCCTCTGTAAGACAGGACAGGAGCACCTGGAGGAAACCCACCAAGCATGGGGAGAACATGCAAACGCCCCACACACAGACCTGCGGAATCAATCTCTTGACCCTGGAGAGGCGCGGCCACAGTGGTAACCAGGACCCCCCTGTGCAACCTGTCCAACTTTTTGGGTCTTAATCCAAAATCATGCATAAAGGTCAAGAGTTATTCAAAAGTATGTAAGAGATGGGATACAACATGACTTCACAAATACAGGTTTACATCTTTGCATAATGTTCAATCAATGTTTAATCAAACATTGGAACCAAGATAAAGTAGTTTAATCATGTCAAGGTTGGATGATCTCACACACACGCTGCTGTTGCAAAAAGAAAGAAAGAAAGAAAGAAAGAAAGAAATCTCAGAGAGTCTCAGAACCCATAACGTCTTAGAGAGAATGGGACCTTTAATGGGACCTTTGCTCATAATAGTAATAAAGTTATTGATGTGCCTAGAATTTCTTTCTTCACAATTACAGTCTGCCCTCTCTGACTGACCAGTCACAGATCTCAAACATTCAGTGGGAAAAAAAAATCTAAAAATTTCCAAGAAAACCTCTAAGCTGCCACAGGCCAAGCACACACACACACACACACACACACACACACACACACACCTTGCTGTAGCCTCCCGCTATTTCACAGCCCCAGAGTTTGTTCACTACTTGCATTTTATGTTGTTTCTGTTAAAAAATAAAAATAAAAATTTAATTAAATGATCAAAGCAATAGTTTTCTATAAGGAGCGGGAGCATGTACGGATTCTGGTATCCCATGTGGCATGACTTTACTCTCAGTTAATGACACACCATTACATCAGTGCGAGCCTGATGAGTTGGTGCATATGCTATTTTATTGTGACTCCGCCCCCTGCCTTCTCTCTGTACCCTGCTAACGTTTCTGGTATTCACGTTCAATGTTTTTGCTGATTTATTCTGTCTAATTTAAAATTGTGTTGAAAAGTCTAGTCATGATTCACTATGATGATGCTAACAGTTAATCATTTGCAGCATTACAGCTACTCAGCTAGCATGCATCGATCCGTGTCCTTTTGGGCATGTGATATTGGAAACCTTTTCAGTCAAATAGGACTTCATTATGTATTGTCTTTCTTCTCTTTCCTTCATTGAAACTCCATTTGAGGACTCCATCTTTGTGGTTATACAAATTATTTACCTTTTCAAATCCATTTCTCAGGCGTTTGTGTCTTCACATGCAGGAAGAGCCCCAAGAGCATCAGGTTTTGACTTTCAACATCCAGCTAGGAGTTTTAAGTGCAGGTGTTTGAGCGAGAACTTCTTACCGACCCTGTAGTTCTGCAGAAGAACTTCAATGTTCATGTTGGGAGTGATGGAGACGCTCTGAGACGTGTGATTGGGAATAACACTCTCTCAGATCCGAACCTAAGCTATAAAAAGTGATTAATCTTGTGTCCAATAATGAATACATTGTTCGAACACAATTTTGTCCATTATCGTAATTGACTCTAAATGTCCCGGTCCTCAAACATAGACGCAGCTGCAAAGGCTGTGGCCAGAGAGAGGGCTGATGGTGCCTGTCATGGAACAGCCGCTAATTAACAACACTAGGATGTGCTGCTGGAAAATAGTGGTGTGGAAAGCTGAAGAAGGACGGCTCCACTGAGTTGTAGAGATAGTCTTCTGAGCCAAAACAAGACAAGGTCCTGTCTCTCAACTTTCTCAACTTTTGTCAATATGCAACAGGGTTGCAGAGGCATCCAGTGTGAAGGGGTAGAGATAACATTATATATTGTTTATAGCTGATCTCATGGTACCGTCTCCGCACGCTCTGGAATATTTTACTGCGGAATCAGAAGCAACTAAGATCAAAATCATCAATAGTTGGACGCTCTGTTCAGGTTAGGGCAGAGACCTCGAGGTGGAAAAGTACCCTGGGATCTTAATCATGAGTGATGGAAAAAGAGATTAACCAATGATTTGTATAATCACCGGCTTAGTCTTCATGATGAAACAAATTTTTTACAAATCAAGAGGGTGCAGTTGAGGTGGTTTGGGCATTTTGCATGGATACCCCTAGTCTGTTTAAACAAGATGGGTTTCGGGCATGTGTACTGGACAGAGACCCTACGGCCAATCTGCAGATCCCTCAGGAACAGCTGGAGAATAGAGAAGTCTAGACTATCCTTCTGCACCTGCCCTCTACCTGTGACCTACACCAGGAAAAGTGGAAGGAAAATTAATGAATGAACAAATTACTACAACATCAGCACAGCATATTACTCAAGGCCTAGAGTAAAATTTACTTGACTGGTTCACTCACTCATCGTCTATACCGCTTTATCCTGTATACAGAGCCACGGGGGGCCTGGAGCCTATCCCAGGAGACTTAGGGCACAAGGCAGGGTACACCCAGAACAGGTTGCCAAATTATCACAGGGCACACACACACACTCATTCACATTATGGGCACGGGTCACTGGGAACGCCAGTTAGCCTAATCTGCATGTCTTTGGACTGTGGGAGGAAACTGAAGCACCCCGAGGAAAAACACCAAGCACAGGGAGAACATGCCATCTCCATGCACACAGACCTGAGGCGGGAATCGAACTCAGACCCTGGAGTTACAAGGAGACTAACCACTACGCCACTGTGCCACCCTTGATTGATTCATCTTAAGTATATTTTACAAATGGAGCAAAATGCTACATCTGTACATCCATCCATAATCTATGTATCCCTTCTATCCTCTGTAGGGTTTCAGAGGGCACTCAGGGCACAAGACAGTCCATTGTAGTGCACAAGCACACACACTCAGACACTACAAGCTGTACATCACATGTCTTAGGACTGTTGCAGGAAACTGGAGAACCCTTTAATCACAGGGAGAACATGCAAACTCCTCACATATAAACACACATATGCACCAGATTTAAACCCCCACCGTGCCGCCACACCACCGTCACTCCACACTATCAATAATAACAGACTTTATAACTTTGTGATTTTTACGTTCTGATAAAAGTTGTCATTATAGGCTTAGTGTTTATAATTTATAGCTGTGGACATGCACGTTTTGAAACTTTCTTCTTTTACAAATCAAGCAGCATCTTTGCTACCTGATTTGCTTCACACAGATACATGTGGCACAAATCAGGAATTGGATAATTGTCTAATATTTCACCTTTCCACACACAATTAGGCTTGCAAGCCACATGTGAAGTGGCCACAAAGTAAAGTGGTACAGCACTGTGGTTAGCACTGTGTACTTGCATCTCCAGGGTCGGGGTTCACACACAGACCCGGGTTTGGGTCTGTGTGTGCGGACCTTGCGTTTTCTCCCAATGCTTGGTGGGTTTCCTCTGGGTGCTCGGGGTTCCAATGATGTCTTATATATAACAAGAAGGTGGAGAGGGAAGGTGACTGACACCAATGGAAATAGTGCCCATGGATAAAAAAACAACAACATTTCATCAGTAATGTCATAATTAGAATTATAAAAGCATGAAAATAAATAGACCTTTGGCAGTACAGGAAGGTCCTCTATGTTAGTCATCTTGTTCGGTAGCTAAGTTAGCACGGGGCTTTAACCTTGTGCGCTTCATTTGCACCCGTGTGTGGACTCCTCATTCACAGGCTCTCAGCCGCAGGGACAGAAGCACTGCCAGATCCGTCCCTCACTGCCACTCCTGCAACACAGGACCTTATTAAAAGCATTAAACCTGTGTGAGAAATACACACATACACACATATACACACTACGCTGTAAAGAAGAGGATCAGTGCAGCTTATCTTTTGTCTTGCGTCTCAGATATTTCCTCATATTACTTACATGCCAACTCTGTGTGTGTGTGTGTGTGTGTGTGTGTTTATCATTAACAAACATAATTTCTTAACATTCTAAAACATGAAACAACCACTTTGTTCAGTGCAGAGCAGCTTTGATGTTGTTTGGTTAAGAAAATTGCAAGATTTATGTCTAATTTTTTTTTCTTTTTTTTGTCCAGTATAACACCGAGCTGTAAATTCTAACGAAACTGTGTGAAAGGTAGAAAAAGGCCGTCATGTGTAAGTCTCGGAGCTGCAAGCCTGGTGCTGTGTCTGGACTTTCCGCACAACTTGTGCACAACTACAAAACCTAGATTTCACTTCATACACGTAGCTCCGATGTCTGATATTTAATATTTTCCTGGAAACCCAGGTGTGTTTGTTTGCTGAGAAGTTTGGCAGAATGGCAGTAAAGTAATATAAAAGTACAGCAGGAGAAAGGAGAAAGTTCTGATGTATACGCTGGCGTGCTGTATGTCTATACTTTTATTCATTATATATTAAAAAAAAAACAAGAATATATTATAAAACAACTATGGGAAAAATATAAATATTAATACCTGAGAGATCATTTGTAAACATCTGTACTGTATGTCCACGTAATGGCCTTAAGATCTGACAAAAAAAAAACTCTTTAGAAAATAAATAAATTATATCTTCAATTAAAATAAATTCTGCTCCTCAAACCTCTGAAGCAACCAGTTAAACCAAGGACTGAAACTGGCCACTTTAATAGGAACAACTTTCCAACTGTACTCATTTAATCCTGTATTCCTGAAACTGCTTTAAAATAAAATGTGTCAGTCTTATGCAGAATAGTCTAAAAACAAACAAAAGAACAAACTTGGTCAGAGGGTCTGCAGGCTGTGTTACTGTGCATTGTGTTATTGCGAGAGATCAGATAAGAATGACGTATTAAATCAATGTCTATCTGTATTCAATGTAATTTTATTTATTTATATTTATTCATGAAGACTAGAACATCTAAATAATAATCAACTTATGGACAGTTTAAAGATGTTGTAAGCTCTATTCTCAGCTCACCACTGTGTGTGTGTGTGTGTGTGTGTGTGTATTTACAGTATAATAGTCTCAAATTCCTGTTCATGGCTGCCAGGAGAGGAACCTGATCTTCTCTTCTGCTCTTAAAGCTCATCCACCTGTATGACAATACACAGATACAAGATGTACAGTATGTGTAGCACAAACAACAATAATGTGTGTCACATTTGGAAATGAGGAGAGGTGTGTGTTCATACAATATAGTACAGATTATATGAGTTACTCTACTGTCGTTTTCCAGTCAGCTCAGACCAGTCTGATCATTATCATCTAATCTTTCTAAAAAAAATGTATTGCTTTATTTATTTTTTTTACCATTTTGTGTAAGATTGATGCATATTTATTTATTTATTTATTTAAAAAAAAAAAAAAGACATTTCAGGAATACTTGCACCAGTTCTTCTGGCACTTACAAGAAAAAAAAAGTAACTTTCCCAGAATGAACAAGCCCGGTTGCTCTTTTAAGGGTGTTCCTATTAAAGTGGCCATTGAGTGCAAACATTCAATAGTAAAAAAAGTGAGAAATGTTTCCAGAGAAACATGATGTTTCGGACAAACCCCGAGGTTAACTGGATGCTTCAGAGGCTCAAGGAGCTGAATTAATTTTAATTGGAGATACCAGTTATCGGCGTTGTCTCATCGTCCATACCTCTGAATCCTGTATACAGGGTCGAGGGGGTCTTAGGACACGAGGCGGGGTACACCCTGGACAGGGTGCCAGTAGGGCACACACATTGACTCGCACACTCATTTACACACAAGCAATTTAAAAACGCCAATTAGCCTAGTCAGCATGTCCTTGAAATGTGAACCCGACAAGCACGGGGAGAACACGCAAACTCTGCGCACACAGAGGCAGGATTCAAACCCGGACTCTGGAGGTGCAAAGCAACATTGCTAGCCACTAAGCCACCTTTACTTTGTAAAGTTTTTTCCCTTTTTCAGTTTGTTTTTTCATATTTTTATGACACATTTTCAAGGCAATTATATGGAGGTACAGTATGCATGTTTGCAAATGATCTCTCAGGTATTAATATTCATATTTTACCTATCTAGAGGGTCAAATATTTTTTACACAGTAGAGTCGTCAAACAAGGGAAGTAGAAACAGACATTTTGGAGAAGAAAAAATTAATTTAATTTTAAAAAGACATAAATAAAGCTTACAGCAAACCAGTAGAAATAGATAGGTATGTACAAGGCACTTGTGTGTGCAAGGTTCCAGGACTTCGCATTGCATATGATTTGGCTCTTACAAACACACATAGGTTTCTGAATATTTAAAATTTATATTTTATATGACCAACCATGAGAATTAACTTAAAATTTATTTACAGACATTTACATTTATTCAGTCAACAATCTTTGGTCTTTTTTAATCTTGTAGTTCCAGGAGCTCCAGCGTTGGTCCCAAAAAATGTCTAAAAAAAATTACTGTCAATTTTTTTTTTAAAAGCATCAGTAGCAACGCCTATGTCATGCATTTATTCTAACTTTCTAACACGATGAAGGAATTCCCTTAAACTGCATGAAGGAATCTCGTCTGGATCTTGAGGATCTCTGTAACAGCCAGCAAGTCTCTTGAGCCTCAGTCAGTTCTTAGTAGCTCTGTGCTACAGGTGTCCAGGATGCCGTGAGTCTGGCAATGGAGGTCTCGAACTGGGCATCGGCTACTCCTGCCTCAGTCAGTCCTGGATCATACATGGATGACGGAGAAGAGACGGGTAGAGAGGAGGTCAGACCTGAGTAAGACACGGAGGAGCCTCGAAGGAACTGAGAAGTTAGACCCCCAGTAATGGAGCCTGAAGCAGAGCCAGATGGGGTGAGGGCCGTCCCAGCCACAGACCACAGGCTAGGGTACTGGCTGTAAACACACAATGAGGTTAAAGGTTAAAAAGCTGATCACTAAGTTAACTGCTCTATTAATTAGAACAAGCATCAATGAAAATGACATGAATTAAAATTGAATATCAAAAAACTGAATGGTAGTTTATGTGGCTGACCTGGTGTTGGAGGTGGAGTTGGTGCTATGAGCGAGGGTGCCCATTCCACTAGAATTAGGGATTTGCAGGGTTGACCAGTTGTCGTGGGTTGGAATACTCCCTGATGAGCCATCCATGTAACTGTCTAAAAACACCATGATACACACAGTCAGCACCTTATCTGAGGAACTTACAGTCATGTCAGAACCTAAACCTTATTCCAAAGCTTATCTCAGGGAAGACTTAATATATGCAAGTTATGAATATATATCGGAATACATCTGAATACAAGAACAAACTGAGAATAACAGGTAGTGAAGCGTCTTACTGTTGTTAGTGCTGCGGTGGGGGTAATGGCTGGGGTACGGAGATGCTCGGTGGCTCCGCAGGCTGGAATAGCGCTCACAGTAAGAACTGGAGGAGTGACCCGGAGACCCGCTGAACTGTGGTGGGCTGTTGCTGGGGCAAATGGGGCCGTTACTGGGCAAAAACCAGCCTCCAACTGCAAGAGAAGAAGGTTAAGTCATTACGGAGGAATCCTTCTA
The DNA here is from genome assembly GCA_028570985.1 of Heterobranchus longifilis. Classification (NCBI taxonomy): domain Eukaryota; kingdom Metazoa; phylum Chordata; class Actinopteri; order Siluriformes; family Clariidae; genus Heterobranchus; species Heterobranchus longifilis. The sequence goes on along the minus strand of JAOVVB010000011.1, from coordinate 9,120,290 downwards.
CTGAGCATTTTTGTGTGTATAACTGATAAGAGAACTCACTCTGGGAGTAGCCAGACTGCTGAGGGTCACTGCTTTGATCCTGGGCCTCCCGATGGTCACTCCTGAAAAAATGAAGAACAAAAACTGTTAATTTCTTATTCTATAAAACCATCACATAATGTTAGACCAGACTCTAAATCAGTTATGTTCTAATCTAGACCACAAGTTACTTAATTACACACCTCTCTTTAGCATCCAAGAAGGCCTTAGCAAAAGGGTTGTGTTTGATCTTCAGCGCTGTAATCTAAAGAAATAGACAAAACAATGTTTTAATCCATTGTGACAAAAGCATGACAGAATTTTCTCGACTAGTTTCGAGCTCCATACCTCTTCGTTTTGGTAGGCAGTAACCGCTATGAACTGAGTCTCTGGGAAAGACTGGCTGCTGATCATTTTCTGGATGCCGCCCACCTTGACGATGTGGATCCTCGGCTCGTACTTGTGCAGGGAGTTCAACATGATCTACAGGAAGAGGGGGGATACGCAAAGTTATCTTTATGCATGGAGATGACAGTATGATCTACAAATAAACGTGCAGATGAGTACAAGGACTGGGGAGTGTCCTGAGGCCTGACCTGTCCTCCTCCGTTGAGTTTGTTGGACAGTTTGACTTTGCTGAAGGACACAGGCGCTTTCATCCAGTGGGCACCAAAGTTGGGCGAGTCGGGGTGGATGTACACGCAGCTGGGGCTCTGGGGCTCCGGTTTTCCTCCTGGGACCCACTCTCCGTTGACATACTTCCAGCGGTTGTTATCTGCAGCCACGAAGTCCAACAGCACCGAGTACATGGCGTTGGGGTCCAGACCGCTCACACTGGCCTTGAGGACGGGGAACATGCGCCTGGAAACAACAAGGAACACCCACAATACTGAACACTGAGTCTGACCCATAGATAGACAGATAGATAGATAGATAGATAGATAGATAGATAGATAGAGATACTTTACTGAATCCGAAGGAAATTCCAGACAGCAGAAAATCCTACAGAAGATCTTACGAAGCAGAAGCATCACATTGCCTCAGGCTTTGTGATTCTTCAACAGTAAAGATCTGCTTGAACCACGCAATAAACACCAAACCTAGGCTACAAAGAGTTCAATAAAGAACAAAAGTTGTGCATGGCCTACCTGCCAGTCTTGGTGACAATCATCTCATTGGTCAGCTCTTTAAACTTGCTCCAGAGCTCAGCATCCTCCAGGCTGAGTGTGATGTCCCTTTCGGAGGTGTCTCCCTTCTCACTGCCCTGTTGAAACTCGCTCTTCACCGCGCTCAGGAGATGCTCCAGCCTCTGGTCGGGAGTGGTACAGCTCATATCTCCAGGCTTATCGGGGGGAAAGCAAGAAAATAAAACGAACCAAAAACGAGCCGCAACAAAGTAATCACAGGGGTGGTGATGATGATGATGATGATGATGATGATGATGAGCGCCCAGCCCGCGGAGAGAAGCTGCTCGAATTCCGGCGCCTTGACAGCGAACTTCGACTGGAGTTTCCGCGATGACGCGCGACTTAAAAAGCGCAAGGAGGACCCCCTGCTGATCCGAGGGCGGGGCCTGATCAGACGAAGCCACGCCCACTGCTTCCTCGCGCCTCCACCTTGAATACATAGAAACGCGCTAAAAATGGCCTGAGGTGTTAGCCTGTTTACTAGCCTGTGTACTTTTAAAGCACAGATTAAAAACTTTTATTAAAAATAAACGTGGTTTGTTGCAGACAATTTATTTTGCACTGTGTGTGTGTGTGTGTGTATATATGCTTCCTGTATTTTCTCTCAGCACACGCCAACAACAGTTAGCACCAGTAGCTATGATTCCCTCAACATTACAAACTTCTATAAGTACATTAAGTCCCTCATCATACTTCCGAGTTCTGTTCCGAGAGCTCGTTCGTATGTCCAATTTGTCCGTAAGTCCAACAAACATCGGCCAACTACTAGGATACTAACACAATTGGCTATACACATTATAAAACTATGTTCCATGATCTCGTTCTTGGCTGAATGATTCACGTTAAAGGAATGAGCAATGTCTGTCATCTTTTCACCTCGCTTCATTCTCTCAATTATTTTCACTTTTGTCATTATTACTCGGCGCTTCTTAGCAGTGCTAGCTTCATCGCCGCTGCTTTTGCGCTTGCTTCTGGACATCCTGGGATGCGCGTTGTACGCCAGACATGTGATCTTTCGCGATTGGACATGAGTGAAGGCATGTTTGTTTCTTCTAAAGTTAGGCTTGTAAGCCTAAAAGTCTGGCATTGGTGGCTCAGTGGTAGGTTTCTTGCCTTGCCATGCGAAAGGCCTGGGTTTGATGCCGGGTCCCAAGCCTAGAAAAAATTAGAGGGTTGCGTCAGGAAGGGCATCTGATGTAAAGACAAAAAACAAACCAAGAAAAAAACCTGTGCCAAGTTGTTGTGCTGTTCAGATTGTTGGCTGTGGCGATCCCTCGACAGGAGCAGCTAAAAGACTGACAACAACCATAAGGCTAAAAGTTCAAGACTATAAGTGTTCTGTGAGGTGTAAACTAAAAACCATGCTGTCTATCAGACCACACAGAATCAAACCCTAATACTCTCTCTGTAAATTTAGGAAGTGTAAATAATTCTCAGTTATACACATCATGTTGTTTGTTTAGCATTTTTACACAACTCACACTTTTTAAATGACCTGACCCCCGGATCGTGATTTGTGTATATGAAGCATAAGTGAGATAAATATTTACTCTTCTACACGTGTGTTGTGTGCTGTAAGGTTAATCAGTGGTTTATTTTTTTATATTTAGTAATAAATTCATTTTACCTTTCTCAATATTTTTATTAAAACTCTTGAAACCTTTAAAACCTAAATGACACAAATCCGTGACAGCAATACAGCAAAGGTTAAATACAATATATATAATGCTTATATGGCACCCTTGTTAATATGATTGGGTGTATCTGTGCTATTTCTTCACCCATTTTTTATTTTTTTTTGCTTTGTATAGTTGATTAAAAAAAAACCCACACAGTTCATGTTGCCTAGATTGTGCTGAAAAAAGGATATGTCACTCCATACTGCACAATCATGAGCCCTATATATGTCTGTATATGTTTATTAAAAAAACAAAAAATACAGCTAAACAAAAAATGGCTAAAATTATCTGACCTTAAAGGGCTACAAAACAGAAAAAGGAAGTCAAGCCAATCTAAAGCCGTCTTATCTGTCAGTTGTATATTTGCAAGTGATGTTAATCTTTTGTTGTCCCAAATCCACATGTGTGAAATCCTTTGTGTTTGCCTGTGTGCCTCTGTACTTGCTGAAGTGTGGATTGCTCCGGGGTGAAACTCCTTTGCAGCCCCCAGCCACAACGCTTAACGCCGACAGAAGCTCTGATCTGAACTTACAAACTGTATTACACAGGATCAGGAGGTATACCTACACAGCTCCTTCTGCCTTCGTCCTAATATGTGATTTTGCGTACATGTGCATCCAGAGGCTGGTTTTCTCAGCGTTGATTATTTAACTACTTCTGTAAGCAGCACAGCAAGGCATATGCTACACTACTATGCTATACTACACTACACTACACTTTAAAAAGTGCAGAAATGATTTCGGGTTAGTTCATAAGGTGCATTACATCGTTCCTCGCTCATGTCTGTGTAGTTCCTGAGTGGAAAGGTCTGAGAGCAGCTTTGTGGAGTGTGACTTCTTTACTGCGCCACTTCCTACTGCATTTCTCTCCTCAAAGGCCATAAAGTCGTAGAGCTTCCTCGCACTTATCCATGCTAAGGTTTCAGTTCCATCTTTTTCTTTTTTTTTGTTTTGGAGAGCTTTTGTTTTTTCTTAAACTTAAAAACTAACTAAGATGAATAAATGGTGTTACTTCCTCTATCTGCTAATATAAATGATTAAAAGTAACTATTACTACTACTACTACTACTACTAATAATAATAATAATAATAACAATAATAATAATAATAATAGAGAAGGGCTGATAGTCCTTTGTTTGAATTCTTGAAAGTTTTGCTCACAAATATTTGATTATGATTCAGAACAGCCTGATGATTACTCGATCCATGTTGCTGTACACAAACAGTTGTAACGTGACTGTACGATCATTTGATTACACTTCCTTCCACTGTTTTTAAAATCATGTGTGTCCCACACGTCGACGTGCTGTGCTTTGTGGGAAACAGAGATCTCATCAGTGTCTCCAGGGTTAAGAGATGCTGCCTGGCCCTGGCACGAGCTCTCTCTCACCAGAGTGAGAAATATTACAGAGGACTGGTGCTCCACAAAGAAACGCTTATAAGGGACGATGCATATTTTCCACCGTTCTCTCCTCACCAGCCTAAATAAGTAAACAGTGGAAGATGACTCAGGCCTGGGAAGAGGACACACACATAACACACAAAGCGCAAGCATCTTTACCCAAAAGGGATCGATATCCTGTATTCAGTTTACAACGGAGTGTATTCAGATTCAACAGAGGGAGTTAACTTTGCAATGCAAAAAAATATGTCTTAGCAAGTAGAAGATCTTGAATATAGGTAAATTTATCTACACTTTCTTAAGATTAAAACAAATCAAAATAAAAAAGAGTATTAAGCTTACTTCTAATCAAAGTTTTACTAAAAAAAACTTTTACAAAAGTTTTAAGCGAAAATTAAAATTAAAGTAACAGTTGACTAGAAATAAGCTTAATAATCTTATATTAGTTTTGTTGTAATTTTATTAGAAAGTGTATATAAATATAAGAAAGTGTAGATAAATGTAACTAGATTAAAGACATTTTACTCTTACAATTTTAGCAACGTTTGACTGGAAATTATATTAATTATCTTGTATTAGGTTTGTTGTAAACTTATTTGATATATTAAACGTATTTGTAATAAAAGTGCAAATAAATGTAACTAGATTTAAGATATTTTAATTTAAAGTTTTAACAACATTTCACTAATAAAGGCTAAATAACCTTTAATTTGGTTTGTTGTAATATTATTTTTGAACATGTAGATGAATTTTACTAGATTCAAGACATTTTACTCTCACAGTGTTACTAACATTTGACAAGAAATGCGCTTAATAATCTTGTATTTGGTTTATCATAAACTTATTTTAGAAAAGTGTAGATAAATTTTACTATTTTCAAGACATTTTCACTTTTTTTCAATTTTAGTAACATTTGATTAGAGATAATCTAAATAACCTTTACTTTGGTTGGTTGTAGTCTTATTTTATGTAGATAAATGTATCTATGTTCACGATAATTCCACTTACAATTTTAGTAAAATTAGACCAAAAATAAACTTATCAATCTTGTATTTGGTTTGTTGTAATCTTAATTTATTAACATGTGGATTGTGTTTCTTGTTCTTTTCACTTTATCGTCCTGTGTGTTTGTGTGTTTATTTTGAACTGTTTTAAGAAAGTTGATGCTTTAGGACAGGTATCAGTCCTTCACTTCCCCCTACATACACACACACATACAGGCTTTCCCTACTCTTCACCAGATGTGGATTGAGCCCTGAGATGCGTCTGTCACTGCTGCATTTCCACTTCAAGTTCAGGAAATCTAAACTTTCCTCTCCTAATCACCCTGGCTTTGAAAAGGATAAAAAGACTTTGCAGGCTCTGTAATTGTTCCCTGCTCCCTCCCATCTCAGCCTCTGTCCTCGACAATAGGCCCGGGACCTTTGGGATGCTAATGAAACAGAGCAGGAGCCTATGATACACTTTATCTTGTACAGTGTGAGAGAGAAGAGCCAAGAGCTTGTGACTGTTTTAAAAATCAGTGAAATTTGTATGAAATATATTGTTAATCAAATAAAAATAATCATCTAACATAAAATATAATATATATAACATTATTCTGCCTTGTGCATGTAATCATATGTGATAATCATGGTGATAAAGAGATATTTGAATCTTTAAAAAAAACATATTTCATGAATGACTTTTAGTAGCATTTGAGTAGAAGTAAGCTTAATCTTATATTTGGTTTGTTATAATCTTATTTTAAGAACGTGTAGAAAAAATTTACCCATATTCAAGATTTAACTAGAAATATGCTTATATAATAAAGTATCTCATAATCTAAATATAATAATGTACCTAAATACAATAAATTGCCAATGTGCCAAATAAAGCGCTGGATATAATACCAGTTTTACCAGTTTTGCCTTGTGCATGTAGTCATACGTACTAATGAAAAAGTAAAAAAGCCATATTTCATGAACAACTGTTTAATCTGTAATGCCTGTTTAATGCTGCTGTAAAGATATCAGCAGAGCTTGAACTGTGTCCTAGTGAGCTGTGTGTGTGTCTGTGTGTGTGTGTGGGTGCATCTGTAGGCTTCATGTTTTCTGGTGCAAATATGTACAGCTGAGGTCAGCAGACACCAGTGTGTGAGAAAACACACAATTAAACCCCGAGTTTGTAGTGAGCAGCTGTACCTTAGCTGCATGACAGAGTGGATCCAGAAACTTAAATGAATCGGAATGCATAATTTAAGCTCAAATCCTGCTGATATATCCGAAATCTGCACATAATGTGTGTGTATGTTTGTATAAGGCTAAATTTGACACACAGAGGTTCAGCCGCTATGCGTACATAAGAACCCATGATGTTCAATACTTTGATAATAAAACTGCAATTGGATCAAAATCATATCCTCTTCTTCCCCTCTTGACGTTGATCCTAAAGATCACATCCCCCTCACTCCGAGGTGTTTAATGTAGAACTCAAGACCGCAGCGCTTCTCGTCTGGCCATCACATTGAAGATCTACAGGCTTATGATCCCACTGAAGCTCCATGACCATAAACACCACAGACCATAAAAACAGGACAAACAAAAGCTCTAGGGCTCTAACCAGGGCTTCTTTTACTGCATTCCCACGCCAGGGACCGTTACCGTTACTGTTACCTGCATGACGTGGATCTAACTCATATGGCTTCACTTCATCTTCTTTCAATCTTCAATCAACACACACACAAACACACACACTCACACAAACACACCCCAATTCCCCAGCAGAACCCTGGCTTTTTTTTTCCTGCCACCCAAAGCCCTGCTGTAGTCCAGGTGTACAAACACTAAATGCTGAGCGCAGATCAAAGCCGCTCATTAAAGGACAATAGAAACGGCCCACTCCTGGATCTTTTACCACAGCTGTAGCTCCGTCCACCCCCGCCCACCTCCGCCCCTGATCTGATCCACTGCCATCTACAGGAGGGTTTCATCGTTACATCTGCTTAGGGTGATTAGAGAACAACAGAGTCTGGATGTCCTGATTGTAATATACAGAAGGGTCAAAAAGTGTATACCCACTTCAAGGTGAAAAATATATGCCTTTCGTCTGATGGTCACTGATCACACCAACGATGGTTCAATTACTGACATCTTTAAAGGAAACATAATTCTACATATTGCTTTTAAAAAGGGCATAGATAACAACTGATGAAGCATGCATAATTTTATTGGGTCCTCTGTGACTCAGCACGTCCAGGGAACGACGAAAAGCTGTGGAGAACATACAAAACATCACAAGGAATACTTTTGCATGGATGAGCAAACCGAGTGTTCATTTTTACGTTTATCGCGCTGAGGCGATTTTGGGTTTCAAACATTCGGTTGCTAGGCAACCTGGGCTAGCTAGCTACCTTTCGCCCATGATTAATGTACATATATTATATTCCCAGCAAACTCCCATGTCTGACATTTGTTGTGGTAACCAAATCCAGCTGCAGTTTACATTTCACACTGCGGTGTCTAATGAGAGAACGCACTCAGGGCCGAGCAGCTGAAGCGAGCAGATGGAAATGATATACTCGATAACGACTGGAGAGTGCGCATGAGTCAGAGTGTCTGATTTATACAGGAGCTTCATCACACAGAAGTGTGAGTTCGTCTCTCTCTCTCTCTTTATATAGATGTGTTCATTCTTAGTGACGGTTCACAGTTTGGAAAAGAATTGCTTTCTTCAGAATACAGCAGATTTTCACTCACTGTGTGATTTTGTTCCACTTTTTCACAACAAGCACCATGATGATGATGATGATGATGATGGTGGTGGTGGCCATGTGACTCTTGTCTGATTCAAGATGCAAGATTCAAGATTCAAAGAACTTTATTGAACTGTCCTCCTGTAAGGAGTGTAACTATGCTGCAGGGAAAACCTTAAAACAGATGAGATGAGCTGAGAACGATGTATACAGCTCATCTCATCTGGGACTCTCCTGGGAAAGCGCCGCAGTGGTCAGTCCTGGCAGTGCGACCGGTGCTCGTGCTGGTCTTTGATGGAACCTAGCTCTTTGTAGTCATCATGAAGATGGCTTGTTAGTCAGTAAAAGTGAGGGCTAAATGGCTCCGTGGCAGGAAGCTGTTTACATGGTGACGCTCAACCTGCCTGTAGCCCCCCATTGTCTGCGGCCCTATCGCCTACTTCATTAGCATTTCCATAAGAAAGGAGAAGTAATTGCACCTTTTCTTCTGATCTCCCTTCATCTCCAGAACCCTTAAATGTTCCTCTGAACTCTCTCCCGTTCTCAGCTGATCCCACACACGGAAAACCCGGAAACGCTGCTTTTTTTCATAGGTGTTGCCCAGTTTAAATGTGTCCAGGGGGACGTGTGTGATCCGGGTAATCATGTAAACACGGGTGGTTTAGCTAACGTTTCTTATTATGACCTCGTTAAGCCTGATTCAAAACTTTTATTTTTATTTTAAGCTTGAAAATGTTTTGCGCTATTGCCAGAATATTCCCATCATCATGATAATTCAGATAGATAAATAATACAATAAACAAGAAAGCAGTTAATATAGCTAACTTTTAACTGAATATTATTAATATATTTTTACTTCCCAAGAGTGTAATATCGAGCTTATTATCATTTTAAGCAAACACAACTACTAACACACTATTACTACTCGTGTACTTTGAACAGCCGTCTAATGGTTCAGTCTTCACATTCTGATGTCTACAGTCAGATCTCAGAGCAGCTTATTCACACTGACAGTTCAAAGATTGTCAGTTTCTCGTAACTTCACACAGCAGAAGATCTCCAGCATAACATGTAGCCCTTAAAACCCAGAACATTTTAGTCATTATTTGTTTTAATATTAATTATTATTAATTAATAATTTTTTAATTTATAATATTTTTTAATAATCATATATAGGGCTCAGGATTGTGCAGTATAGAGTGACATATCTCATATTTTAGCACTAAATACGCAATATGATAAACTAATTTTAGTTCATTTTAATAGACTACCCAAACATGACTGAGGGAAAAAAAATGGGTCACATAGGCAAAGAAATGGCACAGATACACATGATCACGTCTTTTTTCTGGCTGTTTTCAATTGTTTGTATGGCCAAAAATTATAATATTATAAAATTGTAATAATAATATGCTATAATCCTTTTTTTTTATCATCATTGACTTACAGCTCAGATCTTTTCCTCTTTTTAAGGGTTAAAAAGATTGGACGTGAACTAACACACACACACACACACACACATGACACATGAGAGTTGTTTACAACATTCACACGCTCAGCTCTAAAACAGAGAATCAGAGAAATAATTTTTTGTAAAAATACTTAGTTAAGATGTTCCTGCTGAGCTAAGGCTAAGATTTTGGCCTTTGTTTCTCATAGAAGGAGGTGTGACACTGATCCACCTTTCCAAACAAATCCTTTAGCCCTGTGAGTGTGTGTACGTGTGAGGAGCCGTGAGTGAGCACGGAGAACTTGCCACTTGCGGCCAGTCATTAGGAAATGAGGCAAGGATACAAGGACGATGAGCGGTCTAACACCGTGTGGAGGAGCGCAGGAAGAGAGGGATCCCTCCCCACCCCGTCTGCCTCTCTTTGAACTGCAAGCGTGAGAGTGGAAGGCTCAGGAGGCTGTGGGCCTCTGTGGAGAAAACAATCGACAGCCTCCTAATTCCATCAAGCTCACAGCATGCATGCATGCGTACACACCACAGCGAGTGTGTTTCCTCACCCTCACACTGGGATACCTGCCACCCAACCAGGTGGGCAAACACACCCGAGTCCATCGAACTGTCAGGATGTGTTGAATACTGATCTGTAGTAGTGTCAAGATGATCAAGTTCTGGTTCACGCTGAAGGCTTTGGTTCCACCAACCTAATTTCACATCACGTTTTACAGGCTGTCATAAAAACTGGTGACGTGCAAATTTTTTCAGACCACCATGTTAGAGCCAGTATAACCAGTTCACTGTAGGAAATGGGAATATTGTGGATAGTCAGTCTGGTACATCTGCGTAAACTGTGAAAGCAGCTCATCTCAATCACTTCCTGTTTGTTTATGTTGCGTTCCTAGCTTCTACACTATCAGCATCTTGAGTGTGGCGTGTGTGTGTGTGTGTGTGTGTGAGTGTGAGTGTGTGCACGTACCCCCCAGAGGGAGTTTAGCTGCCTTACCTATTACCCCTGGCCCCATGTGGACGAGTACAAAAGCAGTAGGATGTACCTTGTGTCTGGTCCATTGTTCAAGGGAGAGCCAGCGAGGCTGGGTCTGCACACGGCTTCACCCCAGTTGCATGTCAGGCAGCTCATCGCCTCCCATCATGCCATGCTGTTTGCTTTAACTAATAGTGCTAAGTGTCCACTTGACAAAGGCAAGGAAAATGGCATATTATATAATCCACAATGTTTCATACCTCATGTTGTCCTCACACATTAACTCTTACCTTACTAACATGTACAGTATCGTATAAAACTTTACCCAGTCGTGTTCCAAGCGGACCCTGGTACGGTACCACTATATACTTTAGAATGTAAGTAAACCGTTTGAAATGGAAACAATTTGTTCATATTTATTTGATGACAGAAATCACTTCTTAAAACACAAGGTTGTCATGTTTACATTTACAATTTATTTTAGTATAAAGTTAGCACTGTAATTAGATGCCATGTAATTACAAAGAATGTAAGAAATTGCCAACAAATAATCCTTTGATTCTTCATTTATTACAGAAACTAACAAAAAAACATTTTTACCTACAGAAATAAGTAAGTACAACACAATTACAATTTATTTGTTTGGAAATGTACTTCAAATCAAGTGTTTTATAATATTTCACAAAGTTCCATAATGTTCCATAATTGTTCCTCAATCAAGGTTCCACAAACGTCCATACTGTTTTATAAAGTCCCATAATATTTCACAAAGTTTCACAATGTTCCATAATGTTCCACAAAATTACAAAATGTTCCAAAAAGAGGTTCCAAAAAGTTCTATAAAGTTTCATAATTTTTCGAAAAGTTTTACAAAGTTTCTTATTTTTTGACAAAAGTTCCATAATGTTTCCCAAGGTTCCAGAAAGTTCTACAGTTTCAAAATGTTCCACAAAGTTCTATAATTTTTCATAAAAGTTTCTCAAAGTTCCATAATGTTCTAGAATGCCATGGTTAATGCTCAGATTATATCTCACACAAGCAGAATAGTTAATTAGTTAATTTGGACCCTGACAGGAAACAATCTACTGTTGATGCAATAAAAAATGAAACTTAAATAAAACCAAAAGTAATAAATATCCTGCAGTTCTGGGGTTTATAAAGCGCACAACACCTGCTCTTACCCATGAGCCATTTGCTGTAAAACACTGACTGACCCACACATCTGCATGACCTTCATCATGATCTTTAATTTAAATAAAATCTGCAGCGTTTAACAAAATTTCAGTCAGAAATCAGACCTCAGCAGTGGGAGGAAGACGACTAACAAGAGTTAACGGGTGATTGTCAGAGGTGTTACAGCCAGGCTTTTTCAGGTGCTTTAAAAACTCTGTCCCCCGGTCTACAACGGTGTACAACTCTGGCCCCCAGTGCAAGTGTGGACGTTTGTTCGAAATGCTGCAGTGATGGTGAGCTTGATTTGCTGTCACAGTTCATAAAAAGTCTTGAAATGTTACAATCACTGTTTATATGTATGTAGTAATTTTCTGCATGGGAGCATGATCATAAGTGAGCGACTGGGATCAGCACCTATTTAACTGGGGTGTGTGAGTAAATGAGGGCATGAGGTGCACTCAGGTCTGTATTGTAGACGCTGCTTTCTGAGTGCTTTTCAGTGTTTGGTGACATCTCCATTGATCCGCCTTCCTCTCTGTTCAAACAGCCGGGGTTAATAACAGAATAAAAGCCTGTCAAACACATCTGGACAAGTGAGGACTTTCCTTGAAGCTGAAAAGTCCACAGTGAGACCACACTGACAACCTGGGACTGGTTCGGTTTCATTTAAAACTGGAAAGAATTGTTGAATATTAGCTCAGCATATCACCCCAAATACCCCTGTACAAATCACCTCTGTAAATAGCCCCCACATACCTCTGTACATATCACCCTGATGACCCTTGTACATAGCACCCCAATAGCCCTGTACATATCACCCCGATACCCCTGTATATATCACCCCTGTACATATCACCCCGATACCCCTGTACATATCAACCTCGTGACCCTGTAAATATCACCCTCATGGCCTTGTACATATCACCCCGATATCCCTGTACATATCAACCCACAGCCCTCTAACATAAACCTCACACCACTGTATATATAAAACCCCTATACCCCTATACATACAGTGGCAAGAAAAAGTTTTTGAACAAATTTTGTCATTTATCTGCATTAAAATAAATGTGATCTGATCTAGGTGGCACGGTGGTGTAGTGGTTAGCACTGTCGCCTTGCACCTCCAGGGTCCGGGTTCGATTCCTGGCCAGGTTCGATTCCCATCTCTGTGTGCATGGAGTTTGCATGTTCTCCCTGTGCTTGGTGGGTTTCCTCTGGGTACT
>JAOVVB010000011.1:9076756-9095728 GCA_028570985.1 Heterobranchus longifilis | reverse complement strand
GCTGAGGTGCTGCAGCACAAGGGGGTGGGGTGTGTGTGTGTGTGTGTGTGTGTGTGTGTGACGTTTGTGTACATATCAGGGGTGCGAAACATGGCCCGTGGGCTGCGTCCGGCCCGGTGGCGGCTCTAATCTGGCCTCATGTGTTAGAATCCGTCATTACGCTTCCATGTACACCTCGGACATTAAACTGGAATCTGTCCTTGTCCCGGTGTATAAGCACAACAGGCGAGTCAATTTATTCATTAAAAAAATGAATTAATAAAGGTAAGGTCTGTCTAACAATCCGTCTGCTTGTTTGTATGCGTGTGTGTGTGTGTGTGTGGGTGGAGGGTTTGGGGTTCAGTATTTTGCAAGATAAAATCACCTGCATTAGTGTATGTGTGTGTGTGTGTATTGTGCTGTGCTTAAGTTCCCTCTGTAAGGCTCGTCCAGTCTGACTAAGCGTCTCTCATCCTGAGTTTCATCAGCCAAGTTGTTTTTTTTTTTAAAATAGCATCTGGATCCGTTTCAAATGCAGAGTCACAGCCGTCTGGGCCGCGGCCCGTCTGAGGGAAGTGTGAGATTTCTGTGAAAGTACTTGGCCAGTGACCTGTGTGTGTGTGTGTGTGTGTGTGTGGGTGTGGGTGTTTAAAGCTCATTTTTTTCCTGACTGGTCCTGATATTCCCTTAAACCTATGAGACAGTTCAGTGTGTAAACACCAGCGTTCCCATGCCTTCACACACTTGGCTGTTTAACATTACCTGAGTTAAACCATAAAATCTTAAAACACCTAAAAATTATTTTCTTTAGTGAATGAGCATGACGATAGTTTGATTTGTGCTCCGTGTGTCCGTATTGTTGTTGGTTTATACACAGTCTTTAATGAAGATTTCTTTGGATTCGTCTCATCACTCCGTCTGTCTGTTTCAGGACCTTGGCTCTATCGATGACCTGCCCACGGGTACGGAGGGGGCGCTGAGTCCGGGGGTCAGCACATCAGGGGTCTCTAGCAGTCAGGGCGAGCAGAGCAACCCAGCCCAGTCACCTTTCTCCCCACACACCTCTCCTCACGTGCCGGGCATCCGTGGGCCTTCGCCATCGCCCGTAGGCTCGCCCGCCAGTGCCACGACTTCTCGCACTGGACCCCTTTCACCTGCTGGTGGGCACCTGACCTCTCTTTAATGATAAGATATAAATCTCTATATGTATGTTTGATCAAATCAGGCAATACACCATGAAGGGTCTAATGAAACATGCTGTTTGGTTAAATTTTTGTGATATTAATTTGTTAAATTCCGTGTCGGCCATTCTCAGGAAGTCAGATGCCTCCCAGACCTTCCAGCGTCCAGTCAGATGGAATCCTGCATTCTTCTATGAACCAGTCTGCTGTGGGCCAGGAGAGAGGTGAGGCAGTCGAGAAACTCCTCTACAACACTGATCTTTCTCTCAAAACCACTTTTTCTAAAAGATAACTTTAGCCAGAACATGCACTGAACACTCTGGGTTCTGATTCTCACCGCTGAGACCAGCGAAGGCGTCTTCCCGAAGGCGTCTTCCCGAAGGCGTCTTCCCTGCTGGCCCATGACTGTACTGCAGGTGGCCTGTGGCGGCCAATTATAATATAAAAACTTTTTAAATGGCTTCTTTAGACGAGAAGCCGCTCAGAATAAATGAAATTTAATGATTATTAATTATCAAAAGCAATAGATAAATCCCTGATTAAATGAGAAATCCATAGCTGTAGATGAGTTTTTAGTACAGAGGTGTGTCTGATGTCAGAAACTTCTGCGCGAGAGTCACAGCAGCAGGGTTGCCCGGTTAATTTACTCACTTGCAATGTCAAATTGGGATGATTTCATAAAAAAAGGAACAGGGCGAAACTTTAATTGGTTTAATTGGTTGAAGAAAAAAAAAAAGGCAGCAAAAAGACGTACTGTATGTTGTGTGATATAAGTCAACATCCTGTGTGTACTGTATGTACAGTGTATTGGGTTTCTTCTGTATTTAATACCATGTTTGTCATTTTTGAGTACAATTTAATACGATTATTTTCGGTTGAGCTAAAGGGAATTTCCGGCTTTAATTGTCATTTCTAATGTTAAGAACTTGAACAGCGTAAGTATTTACGTGGTACACGTGCATGCAGCCATCTTTCTTAAAAATTCTTTGTTTTTTTGCTGTAGTCTACATGCGGAACACACAGATGCCTGCTTACGGCTCGCCTCAGCCTGCGTCTGCCTTATCCCCGCGCCCATCATCTGGAGGCCAAGTGCATGCTGGGATGGGTCATTATCCTCAAAACAACTCTATGGGCAATTACGCGCCACAGGGAGGGCAGTATGTTCCTCAAGGTAACACCCATGTGACTTTGCATTCTGCTTCCATTGGGCTCTGTTGGGATTAAAACATGCAGTAGTTAATGGTTAGCTTGGTGTGTGAGAATGTTGAGAGCTCAGATTGATGGAACAGACCTTATTGATGAACTCACTTTTTTTGTGTTGTAATTGTGCTCAGTTGGTTATTAACCCACCTGCTCAGAATATGGACTGAGTCATAAGACCTCATATGCACGTGTGTGTGTGTATGTGTGTTTCTGTACTCATGGACAATAGAAATGTTTCCGTACAAACTAAATTTCTGACAACTAAATAAGTAAGATTTTGATTTTATACACAAAGCCGTGTGTCCGACCGACTAGGTTGTTGGGAATTCCACGGTCTGGAAATGGTATTCCTGGCAACTCCAAACCCTCTGGCGCAATCTGCTTACGTTGCACCAAAGTCAAAGCATTTCATTGGCTGTCTCTCTGCTAGAATCGTCCACGTGATGGCCTGAAGGCAAAATGCACAATCAGAATGATTTCCTTTCTTTTGACACAAAGACATGTCATCTGGACATGATCACATTCACAAATATCGTGCATGTGCCACGGCACCCTTTAGAAAGAGTTGGGTTATCCGCGATAAAGTAGCGATCTACTGAACATGGTACTTTTACCATACCTGTGTACTTAATAATTTTTATAGTGCAACTATTTTTCTGTCCGAGTGTAAACCATGTCCAGTCAGATGGACTTCAGACGTGTTCTAGAGACTTCTCAAAGTAACCAAAGCAAAATAGAGGCACCTGAGCTCAGTTTAGTCAAGGGTCCAAGCACCAGTCTAAGATCGTTTTCATATTAGGGACACGGCATCGTTTCCAACTACACTTGACCCCAAAGTCATTTCCATCACTATAGAAAAAGGTGGTCTCGAGCATAAATACAGCGACACGGATCGAATTCGATACGTCATCAGCGCCGTCGTTCTCCTCCATAATCTTAGTGCGTGCGTAGTACGTACCAATCTCATCCTCTGACCTACATGGCTAGAGCTGAGGAAATAGCAAGGCACAGGAGTGTTGTTCTCGATGGTTTTTTTTTTTCTACTAAAATATCATAAATATTAGGTGTATTGTGAAGATTGACTTCATTGTCATCTTCACTGTATAATCGAGGCAGGCAAACCAATTAGGTGCATACTGCCCCCTGCTGTACCGGAGAATTAAAATACGCAAATCTCCCCGGGTAGGTCGAATAGTAATAATGGAGCGCTGGCTACTGGGGAGGAGAGCGATCGTTCCTGAGCACGGTACAAATCCATCATGCCTAATGTGAACGTGCCTTAAGACCTTAAGAGATTCCAGTTTTGTATTTAATACATGTGGCAAAAAAGATCTACAACCAAACAAATCATGAGTTTAGTGCGAGTCCAGGTGTAAACCTTCTGATTTCCATTCATAAGGGAATAATCTAATGAGGAACCTGCTATGATGTGATACAAGTGAATTTAGAAACCTAGGTATCAATATTTTACTCACTTTGTTCAGACTCGGGCTTAGTTCTGATGTTAATCCACTAATAATGTTATGAAAAACTTTTTTTTTTTACAAGAATTAAAGCCAATCAGGTCTATTTAATAATATAATCTTTATCCTGCACAAGTGATGAACTACACAGTCCTGCAGACTCGGAGGTGCATTCACATTTTCTCCTCCCTCAGCCGCAGAACTCTTCCTGTTATGCATTTATGGTGTTTGTTTTAATTGAAATTTAATCAGTTTACCAACTGAAGTGTATTCGAGTTTGTACACATGGTGTGTATGGTGAAGTGTGTTTAGGCTTTGAGTTTTAGGATTAACTTAGGCGGATACCTCTGATACGGACCTCTGTGCTTTAGAAGAGCTCTTTCTGTGACTGTGGCTGTAGATCATGTGACCGTCCCACACACACACACACACTTATTTAATTCCCCTCTAATTGTTGCTGTCTGATAACGCATCAGCTGCCAGTCTGCGTCTGTTTAAATGTCCATCTTCACCGTTTCCGCTCTCTCCCACAGGCTACCCGAGACAGCCAGGCTACAGTGGCATGCCTGGTCCTAACTACCCTGGTGGTCCAAGCATGGGCAGCCCGATGAACCCCATGTCAGGGCAGGGAGGAGGCGGCGCGTACAGCGGGATGCCTCCCGGGCGCATTGGGCCAGGGCCAGGCCAGATGGGCTCAAGGCCGTACGGCCCGGGAATGAGTCCCAACATGGCGGGCATACCGCCTCAAGTGGCCTCCGGCATGTGCCCTCCACCTGGCATGAACAGAAAACCGCAGGAACCGTCCTCAGCGGGCATGCACCACGGTCCGGCAAACTCCGTACACGGGTAGGATCCTTTACTGAAAATAAAGCACCGAGCTCAGTGTCTCCCATGGACACGTGGTACTGCCTGTAAATAATCAGCTAATCCAGAACTTCCTAAATGAGCCTGTAGCTGACTTTATACTAATTGTTCTTCACACTACAGCTTTGCTAGCATGTGTTGTGTTGTTTGAGACAACGCAAGTCTGTTGTTCTGCATTAATAAGAACGAGGCATTTAAAGATTCAGAACAGGTGTTGCTACATACAAATTCTGTGTTTAAGTTTGTGCACCATTTCCTTCACTGAATTGAGTGGTAGGAATGGATAAAATTTCTTCTTCTTCTAACAGTCAGCTGTGCAAAGCTCTATTTTATTGCTTAGAATTTTAAGAGTCTTGCTTGTAACACTCTTGGAATTGGTAATATATTTTGGAGCGATCGAGCATTTCCTGTGTGAGGAAACAGTTACAGTATTTTCCGATGATGAAACTGATTTGTGCAGACCACACCATAGCTGCTGCACACATCGTACTCCCTCACACTCCTCAGACAAGAACGGTGATCCCTGTAGGCCAAATGGTGGCACTATGGAGATCCTGCAGTTGCGTCATCTACATTGTTCCAGTATGCAAATGCTGTATTTGTTTACTTTAGGGTTTTGGTGGTCAGAGGTTCAAACCAAACCAGTTACTCACCCAATTCATGTAACCCGGTCAAAATGATCTCCTCCCTGCGTGTCGGACCCGTACGCCGCCAACGCAACCGTTAATGACGTGCTGGACTTTCAATACCCAGGAAAAAACTCTTGAATTAGATGTAGAGTTATTGATTAACTATAACGTACTGTATAGTGGGTGTTATGGTGTAATACCTCTACACGTTGTTTTGGAAAAGAGCCTGAAAATGATTTTCTAGTCATTTTATTTGAATTGTAAACACAAACACACACTTTTCTCTCTCTCACATGGCTTTCTTCCCTCTTTATTCTTTACACAAACCCCACACAGGTTTTCATCCCCAATACTCACCTGTTTAAATCACAACCTCAATACCGCTGTCTTTTTTTTATTTATTTATTTATTTATTTATTTTTTTAACTGGTATGTCATATCACATCATTTGCATTATACAGAAAAGAATTGTGCTTCTTTTTAAAAAAGTATATATTTTTTAAGTGAATAACTTGCTTTCCCCAGGCCCCCTGGTTATCCCGCTATGAACCAGGCCATGATGGGAGCCGGGCCTCCGTATGCACCTCCTATGAACAGCATGCACGGGATGATGAACCAGGCAGGGCCGTACCCCATGGGGGGCAACGTGGCCAACAACTCAGCAGGTGAGCACCACTCAGCATGGAGCTTTATTATATAGTGCTACAGAGATCCATTATAATGTTTTTACCTGTTGTGTTTTACACTGGAATAATGCTTCAGTCAGAATGTCTGAGATTCCTGGAGGAAAAAATAATTTGGTGCATTTGTGGAAGCTTTAGCAAGGCTCACATTTGTTCCATGGGTCTTCTGACATTAATGCTGCTTTGCTATTTTTATAAATGTAAAACATCGTTAAAGGATTCTTTATTACAAGTTGTTGGGAACTTTTTGTCTGTTTCTGAGAAATATGTAGTTAAATAGAGAAACGTAAACGCATCCAGTGCACAAACGCCTGCTTCTGTTCTGCAGGTATGGTGCCCAGCCCCGAGTTGGAGAAGATCAACCAAAACCAGAAGATGAATAATAAAGCCGATGGGACTCCGAAAACTGAATCAAAAAAGGTAAGGAGCCGTCACTGAGTCGTGGCCTTTAAGACTAAATAAACGATAATATTTTGGTTTTAGTGAAATATTTCTCATGTTGTATTACTTGAATGTTTCTTCCATTTGAAGGATTTCTTGATGAATCTTTTTTTTCTTCATTTATTTAATTTTTTTTTCACTCAATTTTTTTCATTTTTTTTTCATTCAATTAATTTTTTTCATTTTTCCCCCATTTATTTCTTCTTCCTTTGCTGCCTCTGTAGAAGTCCAATTCGTCCACCACCACAAATGAGAAAATCACTCGGCTGTATGAGCTGGGTCCTGAGCCCGAGAGGAAGATGTGGGTGGACCGGTACCTGGCGTTCGCTGAGGAGAAAGCCATGGGCATGACGAACCTGCCGGCAGTGGGACGCAAACCTCTCGACCTCTTCCGTCTCTATGCGTCTGTTAAAGAGATCGGCGGCCTTACGCAGGTGTGTGCCACTGAAGAGCATTTGTTTTAGGAGGTTTTGTCCCAGAATTTGACACGGACATAATGATGGGAATCACCGGGGAGCACACGATACTGGTGCCGATTCTTTAAAGTTCTGAACTCGAAGTATTATTTCTTTATTCACCAGCTTCACAGCTTCTTCCGCAAATGCCTTTAAAGTCTTGAACACGTATAGATCAATTGCGAGCGCGTGGGCGGCACGCACAGCTTCAAACGCGCATTTCGAGAAGAATTGGCGCTCGAGGTGTTTGGAGACTTGTAATATGTGGGTTTAAGACTAATTTGCTTGCAGAGTTTACGTGCAGAATTTTTAACATAAAACTGCATTTCTGTTGCACCACTCCAATTCTGTGCTCAGTGCACAAGCTTCTGTTATATCATTTATGGAGAGCCCAGCTGATCGACCGCTGCATCTTCATTATAAATGTATAAACAACATAAAATATTTTGTGTAAAAGAAAAAAATTCTGGAGTCAATGTGGCGATACATGAATCAACACACAAAAGATTCATAATATTCATAACATACTCTAATATGTTTTGTGTCGATAGAACCTGTAACTCAAAATGACTTAAACTCATTCATTTAAAACAAAGGATTAGATTTTAGCAATTACATGTTCTGGATTTTTGGTCTTTTTGGCGTGTCTCAGACCACTTATGAAAGTGACTCGGATCTGATCTGAAAAAAAATCAGTACCATGAAACCTCGAATTGCAAGTAACATAGTTTTTGAGTGTTCCATAAGACGAGCAAAGATTTTTAATAAATTTTGACTTGGGAAAACGAACAAGTCTTGGTTTACGAGTACCGAGTATCACGCATTGCGTTTCTTGTTTTGACGCTGAGCGTCACGTGATCACAACTGAACCAACAGTTTTTCTCTCTTGCGCTGCGGAATTGTGGGTAATCGTCTCCCCTGCTAATCAACATCCGTGCACGAGTGTACTGTTTACTATAATACTGTGACCACGTGTGTGTGCGTAAAACATCTTTTATTTCGTGTCTGTATGCGTGTGTGTAAAGCAAAAGCAAGTCTCATTAGAGAGGTTAAAGATCCATTTTCTCTCTCTGCTCAAGACTCGGCCTGCTCTGTGTCTGTGTGCGCGCGCGCGTCATTGGACACCGTGCCGCGCGCGCACACACACACACACACACACACACACACACACAGTGCCTATGCGCACAAACACTTATCTGTCGGGATTTATTTTTACTTTCTTTTAAAGGTAAAGTGCAGGTTAATTTGTTTTACTTTTACTTATATTTTTTGTTAATTATTTTTATGTATTTTTTTTTGGGCTGTGGAACGAATAATTTGAGTTTCCATTATTTCTATTGGGAAAATTCGATTTGGTTTACGTTAGTGTTTTGGAATACGAGCCTGCTTCGGGAACGAATTATGCTCGTAATCCAAGGTTCTGTTGAGAGCCTTGCCCTCAAGCCTGACTGCTTTCCGAGTCCCTGCTAATGAAATGCTTGTACACACACCTTGCACCATGCTTCATTGTGCGGTGCTGTTTTAGGGTGATTAGCGGCGTTGGTTTTAAGCTCCCAGTAGAGCTTTGTGCCGATTCCAACGTGTTTTTCATTTTATCAGACCGGAGAAATGTTATCCATATTTCCTGAGTCCTGTGTGCTTTTTACCAAACTCCTAACATGATTTCATAAGCTGTTTTACAGCAATTCCGTTTAATTTTATTCAGTTTGATTTTTCAAAATTCCCAGTGATGATCTGTGGAAGAAAACTTGAAGAACCAGTTTAGTACAATAACTTTAACATTTAAACGGTTTTAACTGTGCGCTAAAAGCTGGTTCCCCGTGGTCTTTGTGAATACAGCAGTGTTACAAATATACAGTATCCAGGTGAGATTATATAGTGAAGAATGTTTCTGTAAACTGTTTTAGGGAACTGTGGACTTTGAGTACAGAAAGTCCAACCAGAATAGAGCATCAGGACAAATCAGGCAGGTTCAGAGGGTGCGAGCAATCGCAGCAGGAGAGGTGTGGAGCTCAGTTCAGATGTTCTACAGCCATGGTGTTGGGACCAGATGTCTCTAGCTGTAGAAAATAGATAGGCCAGATATAAGTAGGTACAGAATAAAAAAGGTTGTATGTCAGTGGATGGTGAGCCTGATTACCATTTTGGATATTCTTAGATTTTTACAGAACAAAAAACTTTGACTCTGTGACTTTCTTCTTCTGTTTTTCAGGTAAACAAGAACAAAAAATGGAGGGAGTTGGCGACAAACCTGAATGTTGGGACCTCCAGTAGTGCAGCTAGCTCCCTAAAGAAGCAGTACATTCAGTGTCTCTATGCCTTTGAGTGTAAAATCGAGCGTGGTGAGGACCCACCGCCAGACATTCAAGACCCCAAAAAGAACCAGCCGAAGGTACAGCCACCCTCTCCAGGTCAGTGTACAGCCTATATTGAAAAATATGATAAACTAGTTGACCACAAAGACTTTCTTTTGACCCTTATCAACATGGGTGGCAATAATTCTGCAAATAAAGCTGACAATCACACTCTTAAAATAACTAAAACGTTTTAACTGGTTTGGGATGTTTAGACTGTGAAGATCACGCTAGCAGTTTTTATTATAAGATAAAGAACACCTGCCTGAACTTACATCTGTTTCTTTCTCCAGCCGGGTCTGGATCTTTACAGGGCCCTCAGACTCCACAGTCGACTTGCAGCTCCATGACTGAAGGAAATGATTTAAAACCCCCTACACCTGCGTCAACACCCCACAGCCAGATGCCCCCTATGCCCGGTGTGCGGTATGTCCACATTTTTTGTATTTGCTCGTCATGTGAGGCTGATCAGTGAGAGTGTATTAAAGATGATACCTTTTAGTGTTTATAAAGCAGCAGCTATTTCTGTCGAATATTTAAACAGGAGCAGCGTGAACGTTCAAGACCCATTTGCTGATGGTGGAGACCCTGCCTTTGCTAGACGGAACTCAATGACACCGAACTCCAACTTCCAGCCCGGAATGGGGGGCCCACCTGATATGATGGGCCGCTTGGGTCCATATGAGCCTAATAAGGACCCTTTTAGTGGTATGAGGAAAGGTGAGAGCTCTGCTGTTAGTTCTTTTGGTATAGCTTGCAACAATACATGAAATACCTCTATTTTTATGTATAGAGGTGACTAGGCACAAATGTTGGTAAAATCTATCCTGAAAACCTGAACTGTCATATTGCTATATTTTTCGATATCCATAATTTACAGAATCATTGCTAGGATTGTATTTTGGTTCTAGAATTAAAGGGCTGGGAATGTTACTTAACTATGTGTCTGCTCTACATCTAGCTGGTGAGCAGTTCCTGCAGAATCCAGGACATGGCCCCACCAGTGGAATGAGTGAGCAATATAGCCGAGGCCCTCCAGGACCTATGGGTAACATGCAGTTAGGTCACAGGCAACAGTATGGACCATATGGACCAGGATATGACCGGAGGTATGAGCTACTGTCTGAGCTTCTGCATGACACTTTTGCCATGTGCTCACCAAGTCTTGCATTAATCCCAACTATATGTAATATAAATTTTCTTATTTTTATTGTTAATAGAGACATCCCTACTATTGTTATTATTTTCAGAGAGGAAAAACTTTAATTAATGTGGGCTGTACCTCCCCACTGGGAATGCTTCACTATTACTTTTCTAAAAACTTTTTTTTTTAAATCCACCTGACAGTTTTCCCAAAATTCCCATTTTTCCAAGGACATCTACACTTTTATCAAAATGTTCATCCGGGTGTCTTGAATACGATGCAATGATCTCCCGTGCCGACCCACTTTGCTTCCCTCCCCTAGCTTGCTCTCTTTTTTTTTTTTTTTTAGCTCTTTTTATCATGGGTTTGTTGGGGGGAACACACTGATTCATCAAAAAAAAACCACTCTCTTGTAGATCATTTTTGGTCAAAATTCTTCACTCTTTCTCTCACACACTGCCTATATCCAGCGTGACTTGCACTTCAATATATAATGCCTTATACTGTATCATGTGAAGAGAAATTTAAGGGAAATTTACCCTCCAATATGTTTTTTACAGACAAGATCCAGGCATGAGTCCAGATGGCAGTATAGGTCCTGGAGCTTCACAGCCAAACACCATGCCTTCTGGTGCAGACACAGGGATGTATTCGCCTAATCCACAGCAGCAAAGGTTCACATTATTTCTTGTCATGTTGATCGATATAATAATGTTTATTACCTTGGTTCCTAAATGGGAATTGTTTAGCTGTATTTCCTTTTCTGCAGGCATGATTCCTATGTTAATCAGTACCCTAGCCAAAATGCACCTCCTAGTGGACAATACCCAAGTCAGCAGCCTGGACTGTACCCACAGCAGCCGGTTTGTATCACACTAAAAGCCTATTGCACCGACGTTTATTTATGATTGAGATTATCCAACCCAGGGCTACCAAATATCATTGTTAGTTAGCCGCTATCTTTTTTCTGTGTGCCTTTTAATGTTAAATAAAAATTTTTCCAAATTCCATCTTGCAGAATTACATACAAAAGAGGCCTGGAGATGGTGGTTATGGTCCCCCGGCAAAGCGCCATGATGGGGAAATGTATCCATTCAGTGGCCAGCAGCAACAGGCCCCTCAAGCCTCAAGTGGACCCCAAACCCAACCCCAACAAGACATGTACAACCAGTATAATGCCTACCCTGGCACAGATCGACGTCCACCTGGTCCACAAAGTCAGTTCCCTTTTGGTTTTGGACGGGACAGGGGACCTAACGCTGGAGGCTCTAACTCTCAGTCCTCAGTGCCACCGCAGATGATGGGCAGTCCCTTGCCGTCTGTCCCTGATGGGCCCCAAGGTCCCATGTGGCAAGGAAGAAATGACATGACCTATCCCAACTATCCCAATCGTCAGGGTCCTCCTGCAGTTCCCACACAAGGTCCAGGGTATCATGCCATGAATCGTTCTGAAGATATGTTACCTTCAGACCAGCGAATGAATCATGAAGGTTCATGGCCGGGTCATGTAAACCAGAGACAGCCTCCTTATGGACCTGGTAGTTCTGGCCCACCCATGTCTAGACCACTACAGTCCAATTTTCAGGCTTCACAAAATCACATTCCACAAGTATCAAGTCCAGCACCCATGCCAAGAAGCATGGGGAACAGTACGTCACCCAGCAAGTCCCCTTACATGCAAACTGGGATAAAGATTCAGAAACCTGGACCTGTAGTCCCAGCGTCAAACATAGCCCCACCACCAGTACAGCCTCCCATGATGAGGAGAGATGTAGCCTTTCCTCCAGGGTCCGTGGAGGCGACCCAGCCCATCCTCAAACCACGTCGCCGACTAACGACGAAAGATATTGGTAAGAAGCTGTGTAAACATCTGAACATTTTACTAAGGAATAAAATGTGTAGATCAGCTGCTTGATCTTGGTTTTTGTGCATGTTTTTATTATATTTTATTTTATTTTATTTTTTTTTATATAGGAACACCAGAAGCGTGGAGAGTCATGATGTCCCTCAAATCAGGATTGCTGGCAGAGAGCACTTGGGCCTTGGACACCATCAGTATACTTCTTTATGATGATAATAGCATTTCCACCTTCAGTCTGTGTCAGGTGAGATATCTGAAGCACTTCTGATAAACTGAACATAGGAATATGGATAAAATTGCCACAAGATGAAAAGCAGAAAAAGAGTGTTTGATTTTTAGCCTGATCGTGCTTTATTTTCTTGCAGCTTCCTGGCTTCCTTGAACTGATTGTGGAGTACTTTCGTAAATGCATCATTGAAATTTTTGGCATTTTAAAAGAATATGAGGTCGGAGATCCAGGGCAGCGAACACTGATTGACCCAGATGCTCCAGACACTGATATGTCTGATGATGAAATTCCAGATGGATGGCAGATGGATGAGGAAGAGGACAAAGAGGAGAAAAATTGCCAACACATGCCACAGATCCAAATCAAGGATGAGAAGGATGATCATATTCATGACCAAAAATCCAGTGAAAAGTCTGAAGAAGGGAAGTTTCTGGAAATTTCTTCATCTAAAACCCGTGAGATAACTACTACTTTACAGAACAGTAGTGCAGTACAAGATAAGCTTAAACAGGCAAGCAAATTTGACAAGCTTCCCATTAAGGTAATGTGGAAGAAAGACCCATTTGTCATTGGTCGGACCGGCAAATTGGGCCGGCGACAGACTTTTGACAGTGGACTGATTCACTGGAGTGTTGGTGGAGGCGACACCACGGAACATATCCAAACTCGCTTCGAGAGCAAGATGGAGCTGCTTAAACCTCATAAACCGGTGCCTGTAAATACAGTAGACCAGGTTACTGAAAACCGAAACAAAAATAAAAGAAGCAAACCAGAACAGCAAAATAAGCAACAGTCAGAGTCTCAGGCTTCCTCAGGCCAAGCATTGGAGAGAGAGAACAGCTTAGATATTGCCAGTGCATCTGCTACCACTATGGACACTGCAGGAGATGTACAGTCTGGCTGGTTGACATCAGTGGCCGAAGAATCTGTAAGGAATGGCCGGGAGAAAAAGGAGGAGACCAAGAAAGATAAGTTCCTGTTTGGAATTGACCCATCACAGAACAGCAACATTAAAATCCTTGAGGATGAGCCACATAGCAAGGACGAGTCCCCATTGTGCACGTTATCAGGCTGGCAGGATGCACTAGCTCGCCGCTGCATATGTGTCTCCAACATTGTCCGCAGTCTCTCCTTCATCCCTGGGAACGACAGCGAAATGTCCAAACACCCAGGCCTGCTGCTTTTACTGGGCCGTGTGGTGCTCCTGCACCACCGGCATCCCGAGCGCAAAGAGGCTCCTGTCACTTATGAGAAAGAGGAAGAGGAGGATGAAGGAGTCAGCTGTGAGCAAGACGAATGGTGGTGGGACTGTCTGGAGGTTCTGCGAGAAAACTGTCTTGTCACGTTAGCTAACATCTCGGGCCAGCTGGACCTGTCCATGTACCCTGAGAGTATCTGCCTGCCACTGCTGGATGGTCTTCTTCACTGGGCTGTCTGCCCCTCAGCAGAAGCCATTGATCCTTTCCCTACACTGGGCCTTAATGGATCGGTTTCCCCTCAGAGAATGGTTCTTGAGACCCTTAGCAAGCTCAGCATCCAGGACAATAATGTTGACCTCATTCTGGCAACGCCACCCTTCAGTCGCCTGGAGAAATTCTACAGTTCACTGGTACGCTTAATTGGTGACCGTAAGATACCCGTATGCCGGGAGATGGCAGTGGTGCTGTTAGCCAACCTGGCCCAGGGTGACAGCCAGGCAGCTCGGGCCATCGCTGTGCAGAAAGGCAGTATAGGGAATCTCCTGGGGTTTCTGGAGGACAGTCTAGCAGCCACACAATTCCAACAAAGCCAGGCTTCACTGTTACATATGCAGGGACCCCACTTTGAACCCACTAGTGTGGACATGATGCAGCGGGCTGCCCGTGCCCTGCATGCCCTCGCCAAAGTAGAGGAGAACCGCTCCGAGTTTATGTTGTACGAGTCACGACTACTGGATGTCTCTGTATCCCCCCTTCTGAACTCAGGAGTGTCCCACGTCATCTGTGATGTACTGTTTCTAATTGGCCAGTCATGACAGCTGTGGGGCTGAGCGCTTTGTTCTCCTTCTCCCT
Source organism: Heterobranchus longifilis (assembly GCA_028570985.1). Lineage (NCBI taxonomy): Eukaryota > Metazoa > Chordata > Actinopteri > Siluriformes > Clariidae > Heterobranchus > Heterobranchus longifilis. Next base: position 9,081,191 of record JAOVVB010000011.1, on the reverse strand, counting down.
TCAAATCTGTTTAAATGGAGAAGCGTAACAGCAAAAACTGACTGTCCTTTTTTAATTTATGCAAAAATCACCTCAAATTCCACTGATGGCTATTTCTACTTCTGCTTCTTTCTAAAGGAAGGATTTCACAAAGTGGATTTTACACAGAAATAAAATGAAGAGAAACTAATGTGGATACATTACTTATGACCTTGGGAGATTTTGAAAGGCTTTTTTTTTAATTAAATGAAACATAGTTTAAAAAATAATAAAGAAAGAAAACTAACCAAAGTTGCTGTCACATTTACAGTGAATTTGGGGAATAAAGGTGCTCAGTGGTCCTTATGGTTTACTGGGTTGGCAGATACCTTCGTTTAGAAGCTATACACTTTCAGACTCTTATTTGTGCTTTAATTGTAACATGGATGATGTATACACTGAGCCCAGGGACCAGGTCATTGGCTGTGAACAGACATCTGTAAATGGAAGGCCTGTACAGTGGATTGTATGACTTTTTTGTACCGTACACCTTAAAGTGATGAGCTGTAAACATACTGTAATATTAATAATACTGTTTCACACTGAGATGATGCTGAATTGGCAGCAAAAACTGTAGTTTTTAAAATGATTTCGTTCTTATTTAGAGAGCGGGGATAAAGACATTCCCCCCAAAGTATCGTGTACAACACCCCGACCTCTTTATCCCTTGATTGTATGACTTGACCCTCAAAGAAATCACCTCTTAGGACTGGTCTTGAGCTTCAGATGCAGTCCAGGCTGCAATGTAAATAATGATGTACAATACGCTTTGCTCTCTCTCTCTCTCTCTCTCTCTCTCTCTCACCTTATTGCGCTCTTCACAATTTTTAATCTTTGATTAATTAAAGGTTACACTCAAGATCTCTTCACTGCGCATTGCCATGTGTTTATTTAATTCCCTTCCTTCACATACATCTTGAACATGGATTTTTCCCTATTGATGGTCATCCTGAACACGTTAGTTCACGTGTGGAGAAATACGATGCATCTAAGGTCTGTGGCTCTAAGTGAGCTTGACGTTCAACCAAATCTAGGCAATTTCTAAAGAAATCATTCCTTACCCCAAAGTGCTATGGATTCTGCACATTTGTATTTCAATGTAGCTAAAAACCTTGATGTTTTTTGGCTTAATGAATATAATTTATTCAGTATGAAATCTTTATACTATATGTTCCACATGTTAAGAATAAATGTATCTTCATAAGACTTTGTGATTGATTTCTTTGATATCCCTGTAGTTGTGTCCATTTGATATAAAACTCTCATGATGAAACTCATGATGAGTCTACATTTTAGGCATTTTTAGGCAAACTGATTTCTTAAATTAAATTTCATCACCCAGTGAGCAACTAGTGATTAGTTGGCTGTGTTAGGAAATCATATACTTTATACAGTATTTAAATGGATAACGAAGTGTGTTAAAAGCAACTTGAGCATGAGCATCATTATTGTGTTAATTTTAAATCTTGTATAAAACATCTTGTATATTTAAAGTCCTAAATATTAGGTATGCTTGTGTATGGTAGTGATAAAAGAGAGTTTATATTGTGAAAAGTGCTCTGGTAAGACTAGCTATGAGAGCATAATTAAAATGGGGCACCAGAATGAAACAAAGACATGAGGCCTCCCTGGGACATAAAGCAGTCAGTCATTTCACTCTCAACAAACCTGAGCAAAGTCATAAGAGTGGAGGAAGACTGCATACAAACATACCACTTCACCATAACACTTTGCTTAAGCTTAAGTATATACAAAAGGTTCAACTTGAACACAGAGAAGTCCAAAACCTTAGTTAGAAATCGTAAGTTATGTCCATAACTATGGATCTATGAGACCGAACGATGACCGTCACCACGGTCTCATTCTGAATGACACCATTCTTCCGCCTATCCTCGTGACCTAATACCAACAACGTCAGGTGACTGACCTTATGGGTCGGCTGTTATATAAACATCCAGTTAGACCAACTACTCCCTTCCTCCTGGAACGCCTCAGCTCGTCCCGAGTGACAAGAGATGGTGACGGTCATCGTTCGGTCTCATAGATCCATAGTTATGGACATAACTTACGATCTATTTCGACCTCACTCAGGCCATCACCACGGTCTCATTCTGGATGACTAGTACCAACAGAGTCACGAGGGACCCCTAGTATCCCTTTTCTCTGGTAACTTAACTTTAGATAAAACGGCAGACCCCAAAGAATTAGGATTCGCAACATTAATCCTATAAAATCTTGTAAATGTGCACAGTGCGCTAAGAGGCAGCATCATATATGTCTGAAAGTGATGCTATGAACTAGACCACCTGGAATAGGTAGATCTTGACTGGAATATGCTTGTGAAATTGTATCCACTATCCAGTGAGATAAACGTTGCTTGGACACAGGCTTGCCTGCGCACTTCTTGTCATAACATACAAAAAAATTGTGTATGTGACTGCCGCAATGGACGAGTATGCTCAATGTATGTATGCAATGCTCTGACGGGACGTACTGTAAGGAGGGGCTATTTAGCCCAGTACTTGACCAAGGGGGTTCTGGGTGAAAAGCATCCAGCTCAATCACCTGATTTATTGTACCAGGTCTAAGGACTTTGGGTAGAAATGACGGATTTGGCCAGAGAAAAACTCCCGCGTTTTCCACCTTCCATCTCAGACAGTCCTCACTGACTGAAAGAGCATGCAATTCACTGACCCTCTTGGCTGAACATATTGCCAGGAGGAAGACTGTTTTCCATGTCAGGAACTTCAGGCTGGCCTGATCCAAAGGTTCAAACGGTGTTTTAACCAGTGAACGCAGGACAGTAGTAAGATCCCAAGCGGGTGACCTTATAATCTTCCCTGGGCATAAGCGGTGTGTGCCCTTAAGGAACTGAGACACTAAGGGGTGTTTACCAAAATTTGTTGACTAAAATTTTAAGGTCATGTGGGCTCCTGAAAAAGTAGGAGGTCCAGACTGAGAGTCAGAGTAAAAAACTCTAATAGGAATCACCGGCATATTGGTTAATTATTTTCTAATGGGTTCAGGCAAGGATGTCTGAGCCAACCAAATCTGCCATCGGGCCAAGATCGCTGAAGACATGGATGCACCAATATCCCTGGTAAGTTGTAAATGTGTGATAAGTGTCGCATCAACCAGATTCACAACATTGTGATCTTCTGAGCTGATCCCTTTTCTCATGATTGCCAAGACTATTGCCAGAGCATTTCCCGATTGGGCTGCCCGAGTCGCTGCGTTGTATGCCTGGCACATGGTATGCTAGTCGATCTGTCTTCTGACATTCTCTACCAGGACACCTAGGGTTATCTGTGACCCGGTCAGGCCCTAAGGAGGTTAATGCTGCAATCTCTCTTTCCACTGGAGGCATGTTACCCACGCCACTCTCAGGAGCATAATTTATTTTGGCGAATCGCCTGCATCCTACATTAAACTGGGGTGCTGCTTTTGAATTATTTCATGTTTTTCTCAACATCTGAAAATAATCATCAGCCACAGGGATAGACACAGGGGGCTGAACACGGGAAATACTTGCCCAGACACCTTGCTGTGGAGTTGAGACACTAACCTCTTCTTAAGTATCAAGACCCAATATTTTTGCAGCACTCAAAATGCGAGAAAAGATGTCAGAGTGTGGGCTTTCCTCCTCAGAAGCACCAGACCTGGATTCACCCTCGTCATCCTCTCTAGCGTTCCCCTCGCTAGCATAAAGTAAGTCATTTGCATGCAGCGAAATAATATCTACCGAATCATCCGTCCCCTCCCGGTGTGATTGCTCATCACCCATGGTTGTGCGCTCCCAGTAGCTGTATGTGTTTAAATTTATCAGCTAAATCACGTAAAGCTGCTAAAATTTGTAACTGGATATCATTCTCGGGTTTCTGATTTATTATGGTCGTATTTATTACGTTTAGCCTGCAATACATTAGAACGTGAGGACATAGAGTTATCGGGAGTGCAATCCCTCTTGCGCTTACAAGGGTGTTCCCCTACGAAGGATGCCCTAACCGTAGCATCCTTCTTGTTACCATTGGAGTGCCTGGCTCTCTGCACTCTTTCCTGAAACGTTAACCCTACTACTGCTGCACAGGGATGCTCAATATCATCAAGCAAATGCTGCATACCTAAACAGGATGGGCATTCTCTATATCCATCCCATGGATGCATCTCAGACTGACAAAAGCGACACTTTGAGTGGCTCATTTTAACAAGCTAGGCTGCGCTAGTACTCAGCAAAGAATCAAACGCACGTAATTGATAATTATCTGAAATGTGAGGAATCACTGTTCATTAATGGGTGCTCAGTATCTGCGAACAGTACTTCTACAATCAATACTCAATATACTGTGTTCCAAATTATTATGCAAATTGGATGTAAGTGTCATAAACATTAAATGTTTAGTTTTTAAATTAAACTCAT
>JAOVVB010000011.1:9059938-9072888 GCA_028570985.1 Heterobranchus longifilis | reverse complement strand
ACATCAGTGCATTCAGTTTTTATTCACGATTTGTATAGTGTCCCAACTTTTTTGGAATCCGGTTTGTATTTGTACCTACAAATGATGAAATGTTTTTTAATTTACTATTAAATTATTTTTATATGAAATTTAAAAAACATGTATTTATTATATCAGGGTGAATATAAGTAAAGTGGGACATTGCCTATTGATTTTTACCTGAATATTCATCAGTGATTTTTTTGCATTTGAATATTGGAAAGGAGATTTTAAGGTTTTTATTAAGGTATCTTTTGAAGAAACTTTTTCGACTCTTACCTTTTCCCCAAAGGTTTCCAGCCCGTCTCACCTACGAAGAAATGAAAACTTCATCAAACCAGAACATGAAGTGTATACACTAGGTTTACACCCCGTAACAGAGGTATGACATACGTATGCCTGGAATGCTTTCGATGGGAATCTGGCGAACACCCTCCTTAAAACAGGATAGACCAGGATACACCTTGTGTATCTGCGCCTGCTTCCTCTCGATCAGCTTCTTAATGATCTGTTAAAGTAAAAAGAGAGGAACCATAGCAGGGCATGTAAGGGCAGTAGTGCATTTTATTTCAGCAAACAGATGGACACATAATATACAACTAATAAAAATACTAACAGTGAAGCAGTCCGTGTTTTTTTAAGATTTCCATGAACACTTAAGACAGTCAAAATCCCGACCCCAACTACAACTAAAAAAAAAAAAAAAAAAAACACTTTACAAACATTTTCTACAAACATTCGAGTTGAGAATGTGCTTTTTGTAAGATTAACTACTCTTTAGGCACGGTTATAGTTTTTGTGTGGAGAAAGGGGACAGAGATATAGTCAAGTGGATTGGTATGCTTTACATTGTATATTCGTGTTAAAGGCGTTTAAGACTCACTTTGTCAGATTTACGAACAAATCCGACTTACGAACGTGCTCCTAGAACGAAACCCATACGTAAGCTGGGGACTACCTGTATCTTCTATTTCTCATTCTTTCCTGAAGAAACAGTTTGGACTGGTGCACATTTATGATTTGCATTATACAGTATACCTGCAATACATGTGAATATGTGAAATATGATAACCCTGCTCAAGGGGCCAACTTCAACTCAATTTGATCTGTATTGCGCTTTTAACAATGAACAAAGCAGCGTTACAGAAAAAAATTATTCTGGATATAAAGTTTAAATGAAGTCGTAATGTGTGGAAAACCTGCCTGAGACAACATGAGGAAAAAAACCTTAAGAGAAACCAAACTCAAAGGAAACCCATACTCGAGTAGGTGATATTGGATAATAAGAATAAACACAAGATGCGTTTTCCAAAAAATAATGGCGAAGTCTGTCTGCTTAACTGCAGCAAAGGATGCTGTATTTCCTCTTCTGCACTGCATGGGAGTCAAACCCGGATCACCTGTTCAGAAGGCAGCAATGCTAACCACTGTATCACATGTACAGTGTGATACAGTAATATGACTGATAACTGATAAATAGCCAGATATGTAATCTGAATGGTGTGGCTGAAATAAATGTAGAGAGCATGAAGTGCTACATAATCTTTCAGTCAGCATTTGTGAAAAACTCTGTGGTTGAAATAAACAAGTAAAAAAAAGGAAAAAAGAGGGATGGAAGAACTGCAAAAAAATGAGTGATCCATAGCTAATCCTTGTATATCAGCAACATATGATCCGAAAGTGTGATACATCAAAAGAGCTCAAGAGTGGCATAAGAAATACTACTACTACTACTACTACTAATAATAATAATAATAATAATAATAATAATTTAACTTTCTTAAAAATCATAACTTAATAAATATGACCTTGTGATCAACAGGGTCATTTCGGATAGTTTTATTTATTTTAAATCTGTTGGATGGAACTTATTTACCTGTTATTACCTGTTTAATGGTGAAGCCTCAAGTTCAAACTATTCCTAGAAATTCTAGATTTAGATTCTTTAAATAATACAAGGAAGAAGAAAGCTGTACAAGTTCATCATCTTGGAAATGAATAGGACCTGCACAGTTACTTCAAACCTGAACTGAATGAAGCCAGCAGCCTAACAACAATGCTAACCATACTGAAGCATAAGGAGTGCAATAAAACAGGTCTGTGCTTCATACACCACTAGCACACACACACCTCTTTCTGTTTCTTAATGATGACAGAGAACTCTGTATATGGTATGCTGGGGTTGAGTTCGCAGCCCATGAGTGTAGCTCCTTCATAGTCTTTAATGTAGCCCACATACTTGGCTTTGGGGACCTTAATATCTTTGGAGAATCCCTAAAATGGAAAGAAAGGAACGTGTCATTAAACAGGTCATTAGGATTTCTCAAGTCGGCCTCTTATGGGAGGTTTGTTTCTATTATTGCACCAGGATTTATTCATGGGGAAAGACTAAAAAATAAACATATACTGTATATATACTGTATATATACAGCATTAATACATTAATTATCAATTATATCCCAGTAAACTGGTCACATGATCATGAAATCATGGGCACCCAAGGCTCCCCCAATCCCCAAATACTGATCTTTGTAACAGAATAGATACAGCAAGCAAAAGTAATGGTTCGGTGTGTTGCATGGCCACGCAGTTAGATGTATTGTGTGGGTTTCACTAAATGAAGTACGTCTCTCAAAAAAACTTGCAGTTTTGCCCTTCAGCTTTACGCTGTGTTATAACATGTTATATAATTGATCCCTTATGACGTATAAACTTTCACTTCTGAGTCTGAGTCACTTTATTTCACTGGAATTACGGAGGAACAAACTGAATGGAACATGCTGTGTGCTTTTTAATCGACCAGAAGTAGCAGCACAGACACCAGCACTCTGTCCATCCTTCTGTCCAATCCCTGCTTACACCGCAACCTTAAACTCATGAGATGACACTGAAGAACGCCAGTGCAATGTGCTGCCGAAGGGTAAACACTAACACAACCGTATCACTATTTGTATAAAGGGTGTTGGTGCTCATGCTTATCATAAATTCAGGCATGGTTTCTGAAACGAATCACCACAGACGACTCGCTCACCTGCTTTTTGAAGTAGCCGATGGCGTACTCATCAGCATACGTGAGGAAGTTAAGGATCTCGTGTTTGATGTGATACTCTTTTAGGTGGTTCATTAGGTGTGTCCCGTAACCCTGACACAAACCGGAGACACACGAGACATACACAGATATGCAGAAACTGTTATGATTGAATATAAATACAAAACTACATCAAGTTCTTCTCACCTTGACCTGCTCGTTGGAAGTTACAGCACAAAACACTATTTCTGTGAAGCCCTGAGAAGGAAACATCCGGAAGCAGATCCCACCAATCACACGGCCATCTTTGATCAGAGACAGCGTCTTGTGTTTTCTGCGCGCAGAGGAAGTAGATGTTCATCAGCTCAGTCAGAAACTATAAATAATGTCTGTGCTCACTGTTTGTAGTTATGACCTCTTTATCAAGCCGATAACTGATAACTATTAACTTATTTAACTTTAATTTCAGAGAAAACCTGCTCAGAATAGTGAAGCATTATGACATCAAGACACTGAGGTTGGGTAGGTGCAACCCAACGTTTTAATACCTTAGATCATTACTAAATTTTATGTACTACAGTATTTGAATCTGACAGTGTACACTGGCTGGTCAAAATACATAAGTCACACACTAATATTTCACTGGAACGCCTTTTTCTTTGATTATGGCTGTGGATTTTTTTTTATAATCTTGAGCAATGTCACTTGCTCAAGATTATCAAAAAAATATTTATTTACTTCCATACAGAGTTGCAGTAATTTCTCTCTGAGACCTTGTATTGATGACAGGAAAGTTAGAGGCAGCGTAAACCACTCCTAAACTCTCTCACCCACTGTTACACAATCGATGAATCCTGACACTATCATCTTGATGCCCATGCCATCAGGGAAGAAAAAATTCATTAATGGGTAAACCTGGTCTTTCAGTGCATTCAGGTCACTGTTATAATTTCACTATATAAAACAATGGATGTTTATTGACCACATTCATGGAAATGAGGTGAAGAGGTGTGTACATGCAGGTTGGAATGGGTGAAGAAAAGTGTCAGGTGTGTTGTGTGATAGAAAAGTATCAGCGAGAATGAAGGAAAAGGTGTTCAGGACAGTGGTGAGACCAGCAATGCTCTATGGCTTAGAGACAGTAGCACTGAAGAAAAGACACAGAATGGACAGGATCAAGAAGGAGTCCATCAGAGGGACAACCCATGTTAGATGTTTGGGAGATAAAGCTGGAGAGGCCAGATCGAGGTGGTTTGGACATGTTCAGAGGAAAGATCATAAGCATATTGCGCTCACATAAAAGTGAGCATATTAGTAGAAGGATGCTGAGGTTGGAACTGACAGACAGGAGGTCTAGGGCAAGACCAAAGAGAAGATTTATGAATGTAGTGAAAGAGGACATGAAGTTAGTTGGTGTGAGAGAAGAGGATGCAGAGGACAGGGTGAGATGGAGGCAGATGATTCGCTGTGGCGACCACTGACAAGGAACACCCGAAAGACAAAGAAGAATGAAGATTTCTTCCTTGAAAATTATGTTTCAGCTCTCTCCTTCCATGATTTAGTAACGCATGTTACAGTACTTAACCCAGTTTTGGTAGTTTCATCAATCTCCCTGGTGGTTAAATACCATGCTTCCAACTGAACCACATTAATTACTGCAGTAATTATCTAATTGACGGCGCTTAACTATTTGTGTAGTTAAAAATAAATGGTAACTTTTTTTTTACTGGATATTGTACGTACATATGAGTTTGTGATAGTAATTAAATGTATTAAAATAATTATGTACTATTTCACAACAAAGATTAGGAACATACGTATAAGAACTGTGTTGCCAAGATAAGGTAAGAAAAGCAAGACTCCAGTCTCAACACAAGTAGTTTTTTTTGCGCACCATTTGTCCAAACATCTGTACACCCCTGATCACCATCCATATGTCCATGTTGAACATCTCATTCCTGATTCATTCCCCAGTGTTTGCTGTTATAATTCGCTCCACTCTTTAGAGAAGGCTTTCCACTAGATGTTGGTGTGTGGCTGTGTGGATTTGTTTGCATTCACACATTCCACAAGAGCATTAGTGAGCTCAAGCGCTGGTGTCGGGATGTCAAGGTGGTTTGGGGTTGGTTAGTTCCTTTAAGTTCCACTGAGGGGAAACTGAAGGGAAACTGTAACACTACAGCACACAGAGACATTCTGTACAACTGTGTGCTTGGAAAAGAACCACAAATATTGGGGTGTGATGGTCAGGGGTGTATGTATGTTTGGCTATATGGTTTGCAACAACATGGACATGACTATAGTTAGAATGCAGATCACAAACACGGGTCCTAGTTTATTTTAAATTAGGCCAAAGTTATGTTACCAAAACATTTCATCTAAAGTACTGTTCATAAGTCTTGACCCCTTTCATTTCTTTATATTTTCCTTCCAAAGAGCCCGATTTTCTTTTTTTTTTTTTAATGTAGTCATAATGAATAGTTCTTCAGGATTCCTGAAAGACCTCTCTCATTTTCAGTCCAGTCCCTGTACATAAACAGTTTCAGAGGAATGGTTTTGTATGTTAAGCCACACAGTGACCTGTGAATCATTCAAGCATTAAAAAACATCTAACCATGAACCAGTGAGAAACAGGTGCAGATGATGACAGATGATCAGGTCAGTGATTAGTTTACTGGTGATGCTGAATGCTGAGTGGTTGGAACAGACGAGAGAGGAAATGAGGTTGCTGTTGAGGCTGTTACATAAACAACCAGTTTTTAAAAATTGTATCTTTAGGCACTTTGACACCTGTCACATTAAATCATTTTCCCCATTTCTTACATTTAATCTACATCACTTAATTTCATTTAATGTGAAGAAACGAGTGGGGGCTCAAGTCTTTTGTACAGTACAGTATAATGTGACCCATGTGTGATTGGAGAACTGTCTTGATGATAACATGCAATGGTTAGGACACCTACGGGTCAAAGACGAGGCGTGTGATGTACTCTTTGGGCATTCGGGGCAGCTGGTGAGAGAAAACATTCTGAAGGCCCACCAGCCACATCAGAATCTTCTTGTTAGGCTTTTGGTTGAGAGAGTTACCAATGACATGAAACTCTATCACGCCTCGTCGCTCCTCCAACCGCGCAGCCTCATCTCGTGCAGAATGAGCTGAGAGAAGGTTGGTCTGAGAAACAGGACAGAGGAAAGTGACAGGAGGGTAAGAAACAGGTTGATTTTTAAGCTGAATTCTTAAATCTGTAGTCATTTAGTTAATCCATCCTCAACAAAAGACACAGTTCACGGTTTGTTTCTCTCCAACTTTCCAGGACAAAACCCACAGGCTGTGTACCTCTGGTCCAAGCATGGCAGCAGGGTCTGTGATGGTGGACATGACTTCATTAACCAGCTCCATGGGAATGTCACCCATGACACGTGCTTTTTTAGTGTCGTCATGGGACAGTGGTTCAGAGGACTTTCGCTTCTCTCCACCTTCACACAGGCACACACACAGATATTTGAGTCGGTGCAAAAACATAGCAGCTAAACCTGACAATTTCTTTATATTTCATAGTAATAGATAGTAATAGTCATATTTGTTATCACAATCCATTAATATCCTTATTGTAATCATTATAAACAATATTTACAAATAACCCCATGATAGATGTTGAAATACTGGGGTGTTCATGACAGCAGGGGCGTGTGGACAAGTGGAAGCACTATACCTTAATCCCATATTTATGAAGACCTTACCTTAAATAATTTAATAAAAATACGAGTTCTAAAATATATTCTTTGGCTATTGGCGTAATTATTCATAGCTGTGTCTTACATTAAGTAAAAAAATAACCGAACGTAACTGTTAAAAGCTTCAGCATTAATTTTGTGTCAGCTGACTAACATTGTACCTGGGCTAGGTTCCAGAGCTGATGCAGGTTTGCGTGCGGGACTCACACTGCCTGTTCCTGTCAGCCCCACCGGAGAGGACGTAGTGGTGCAGTAGAGTTGCCTGGCCACCTGGGGCGCACTGATCACTAAACCAATCAGAAAGAAAACATGAGGAACAGGAACAGAAGAACAGACAAAAAAGGGTAAAATCTTACCTAATCTCGCCATAAAGGCTAACGTAGAAATATTTTAAAATATTTAAAACACTCAGGTTTGTTTGAACTGACAAACCTGTGGCCGCAGTGCAGTGTATAAAATAATCCATATACACGACCAAGAGCTTGTCAGATAATATATACTGAACTCAGCCTCGAGATTATGACCACTGACAGGTGAAGTGCATAACACTGATTATCTCGTTATGATAGCACCTGGAAGTGGGTGGGATATATTAAGCAGCAAGTAAAGATTTTGTCCATGAAGTTGATGTGTTGAAAGCAGAAAAAAATGGGCAAGTGTAGGAATTGGAGCGACCTGGACTTAACAAGGGCCAAATTGTGAAGTTTAGATGACTGGGTTAGAGCAACTCCAAAACTGCATCTTCTTGTGGGGTGTTCCTTGGACCACTGGCAGGAAAACCAGTGAACCGACGAAAGCGAAGAGCTAAAATAGTTCTTAACTGCTGAAAAAGTGAATGTTTGTTCTGAAAGTAAAAAGTCACACACAACGCATCGCAGTTTGTTGTGTCTACAGCTGCATAGATGCAGACCGGTCATGGTGCCCATGCTGCCCCAGGTCCACTGCAAAAAGCTCCTACACTGGATTTGTGAATGCCAGAACTGGACCACGGAGCAATGGAAGAAGGTGGCCTTCTCATGAATCCACGACTTGGTGCCAGATACCACACACAGACACCTAGTGGAGTGAAGGCCTCGATCGGCTAGAGCTGCTTCGGTGACAAAAAGGAGGACCTACTCAATATTAAGTGGTGGTTATAATATTGTGGCTGATTGGTGTATACATGTACTATACACAACCAAAAATGGTTGCTGGTGCTTGAGGGGCTGGCTGGCATATTTCAAAGCTTGCTAATCTCCTGAAATCTAGAGTTCACAAAGAATTGGGGAAAAGCTAAAAATAAACAGGGGATGGTGTAATACACTCAGAGAAAAGAGCTGTTCATCCATGTCCAGTGTGATGGACGCGGGACAGAGAGAGAGAGAAAACGCTGCACCTCCCTCCCTGAGAGCAATGCCAATTTTGCTCTTTTGGACTATCAAATGATAGAGCGAACAATTTTCTATCAGTCCACTCGGGAGCCTCTTCATACATTCCTAGGACATTATTTTTTTTAATTAAATTACCTCTAGGGATATGTCCACCTGATGCAACACCCATTGGGTCTTCATTCCAGATAGGAGAATTGGGGCTGTACACCTCCTCCTCCAACATAGACAGGAACCTAAACACACACAGACACACACACAATACATCAGCAAACACTTTCACAAGTTATGTGAAGATGGTACGCGTGGTCGGGCAAGTCCTCACTTGGGGAAGTGTGTGAGGATGAGTGTTCGTTTCTCAGGAGGGAGTTTGTCTTTCTCCTGCCTGGCCTGCTCCAGCAGCTGTTTCCTCATGATGGTGAAGACGGAACGCAGCAGGATGCGGCCGAAGATCTGCGTAGCCTCGTAACGCGGGAGACTGTCGCAGAACTGCGGCACGTTACAGTAGCACAGCCACCTGTAACAACAGTGAGGCATCATGTGTTAATACATACATCAGGTATAGCCAAATTTTATCACTGTAACATACGTAAATAAGACGCTTAGTTAGGAGTGTGACATACGCTACCGCTAAAGTCTCATTTAAAACCAGTTAATGTAGCACACTAAAAACAGCCATGGTAGGACAGAGCTTAACAATATGGTTAGAAATGTCTTCAAAGTTGAAAGGAAAGGGGTAATTTTGGGAATCATATTCCATGCTGAGAATGAGGCTACCAGTTGAATTAGCATGCTAGGTCAAACTATTTAGCTTCCAGAGCCATTTCAGCCTCCAACATAGACACTCATTCCTCGTGCTCTGGCCAGTTTAGTTTAGGCCACTAGTATAAGTACTAAGTAAACAATGATGTAAACATTAAAGCACTTTTTGTAAGTCGCTCTGGATAAGAGCTTCTGCCAAATGCCTAAATGTAAATGTAAGTAGAAGTAGAAGTTCTCTATTTATTGGTGCATCTCAATAAATTAGAATATCATTGAAAAGTTTATTTATTTGCGTACTTTAATTCAAAAAGTGAAACTCATATATTATATAGATTCATTACACATAGACTGATATATTTCAAGTGTTTATTTCCTTTAATTTTGATGATTAGGGCCTACAGCTAATGAAAACCCAAAATTCAGTATCTCAAAAAAATTAGAATATTGTGAAAAAGTTGGAGACTCATAGTGTCACACTCTAATCAGCTAATTACCTCAAAACACCCGCAAAGGTTTCTCAGTCTGGTTCAGTGGGCCACAAAAGGTCATTGCTAAAGAAGCTGGCTGTTCACAGTGTGCTGCATCCAAGCACATTAATGGAAAGTTGAATGGAAGGCAAAAATGTGGTCGAAAAAGGTGCACAAGCAACAGGAATAACCGCAGCCTTAAATGGATTGTGAAACGAAGACCTATCAAGAATTTTGGGGAGATTCAACAGGAGTGGACAGCAGCTGGAGTGGTGCTTTAAGAGCCACCACACACAGACGTATCCAGGACATGGGCTACAACTGTCGCATTCCTTGTGTCAATCTTGAACCAGAGACAACGTCAGAGGCGTCTTACTTATGGACAAACAGGATTGGACTGTTGCTCAGTGGGCCAAAGTCCTCTTTTCAGATGAAATAAATTTTACATTTTATTTGGAAATCAAGGTCCCTGTGTCTGGAGGAAGAAAGGAGAGGCACAAAATCCAAGTTGCTTGAGGTCCAGTGTAAAGTTTGCACGGTCAGTAGTGGTTTGGGGAGCCCTGTCACCTGCTGGTGTTGGTCCGTTGTGTTTTATCAAGTTCCAGGTCAGCGCAGCCGCCTACCAGGAAGTTTAAGAGCACTTCATGCTTCCCCCTGCTGACCAGCTTTATGGAGATGCTGATTTCATTTTCCAACAGGACTTACCCACACTGCCAAAAGTACTAAGACCTGGTTTAAGTACCATGGTATACCTGTGCTTGACTGGCCAGCAAACCCGCCCGACCTAAACCCCATAAAGAATCTATGGGGTTTACCGTGATAAGGAAGATGCAAGACACCAGACCCAACAACGCAGAAGAGCTGAAGGCCTCTATCAGAGCAACCAGGGCTTCCATAACACTTCACCAGTGCCACAGACGGATCGCCTGCATGCCACATCGTATTGCTGCAGTAATTCATGCAAAGGAAGCCCCGACCAAGTATTGACTGCTATACATGTTCATACTTTTGAGTAGCCTAACCTTTCTGTGTTAAAAATCTTCTTTTTTTATTATTATTTTTTTTTTTATTAATCTCAAGTGATAGTCTAATTTTTTGAGATATTGAATTTTGGGTTTTAGCTAGCTGTAAGCCATAATCAAAATTAAAGGAAATAAACACTTGAAATATATCAGCCTGTAATAAATCTGTATAATATATGAGTTTCACTTTTTGAATTGAATTACAGAAATAAATCAACTTTTTGATGATATTCTAATTTATTGAGATGCACCTGTACTTGTGAACTATAAAAATGACCTAAATGACCAAAGAACCTGGTGTAGTTGATTTTGTAGTCAGCCACGTCATCAACAGGGACCCGCTGCCGTCTCTGCGATGGCGTCTCCAGCTGCCAGAAATTAATCTGGTTGAGGAACATCTTGGCCAGTTCCACAATGGTCTGTCGCTCTTTAGATGGGAGGTGACTGAACTTGTACTGAACAAAGTTATTCACCCCCTAGAACACAAACCGACATGAGAGGGGTGATACAGCTCTACAGTCACTCCGACACTACAGTGTATCTACAGGCAGCACATACAGTATACTCACACAGGTCTGTGGCATTTACCTGCTCGATGCTGGGTTTCTCGAATGGTGGGCTCTCCAAAGCCTCCACCACAGGCCTCCCCATTTGCAGGATGGATTTTCTTAGCAGCTGAAAAAAATTTAAGATGTATTTCAGGGTTTATCTGGTTCTGATGTTTTCCACATACACAGCACATCCATCTAAACCTACATACTGTCCCTTTCAACGTTTAAAAAACAACATTATTTCTTTTATCTAGAAATAAAATTCACCTTAAACAAGGAGAAGTAGACTTGCTTAGTGTCGGCGTCCTCCTCTTTGTGGACACACGTGTAGAGATACTCCACATCCAGCACAATACCCAGTAACCTGTTCATCTCATCTTCGGATACGTTCTCCAGATGCGTTACATGATCTCCTGGCCAATAACAGAGAGACATAAGACAATACCCGCTTCAGAAACATCCATTCCATTCAAATGTAAGCGGAATTCAGTTCTACGTCATGTTTACAGCACTGTGCGCAAGTCTTTTACCTAAAGGGTGGCTGCAGCTCCTGCAAGGCTCCAGCAGATTCACAGAGTTTGGTTGTTCAGCCCTTGGTGGGGTTGGAGGTGGAGGAGTAGGAGGTGGATTTTGGCTCTTCCAACCATTACACTTACACGCTCCTTCACCCTGTGAGAGGAAACTATTACATCAGCTTACAGGAGACTCGTGCACTCGGCTGGATTTTGCTAGACTCCATTAGTTCTGTTCTAATGTTCTGTTCGAAATCGTTAAAAATAATATATAACCAGTCCACACACAACCGAAGGAAAATGGTTTGGTCTTGACTCTTAAATAAGAAAAGGCCAAAGCCATTAGGGTCATAGTTTGGAAAAAAAGGAAAAATATAAATAGTATGAATAGTATAAATAGTATGTACTGTAACAGCTAATTCTGTTATTATAAATTCTACTATTTACTATTATAAATATTATGTATGTTGTAAAATAGGTGAGTATAACACTTACGTTAATTTACTTTGCTGTGTCGCTAGCTTACATAACATTGGATATAATTTTATATTTCATTTCTTAATTTCATGTTAAGGTGAAATAAAAAAAAATCAAGCAACTCAGGCTGCAGTAACTGATAGATACAGTGTGATGAATTTCACTACAAAACTTAATGTAAACCAACTGAGTAGCAAATAATAATAACTATTTTATTTATAATTGTATACATAAAATGATATCATCTCACACGTCCAAATAGTTCATATGCATAAACTATACAATGACAAAATAATATATGAGGGGTGTTCAATCCGGCACTTGGGATAAAATGTCTCATGAATGAATGCATAAAACTGTAGTACCTTATAAACTACCCACCCCAACACACACACACACACACACATCATCCCTTATTTCTGTTTCGTGGAGTTAGCAACCTTTAAATATATAGCTGTGGCCAAAGGTTTTGAAAATGACACAAATATTCATTTTCACAAAGTCTGCTGCTTCTGTGTTTTTAGATCTTTTTGTCAGATCTTACTATTGTATACTGAAGTATAATTACCTTTTCTTCTCTCGACAGGCTGAGGACTCTTGTCTGAAGAAGAAAATTTGAACGCTACCTTCATTCCTGTGTCATGGACAAACAAAAACCCACAAATTCTGGCAAACTCTAAGTACAGTATTGATCATACATGAATGGGCTGCTATCACTCAGGATGTGGCCCAGAAGTTGATTGACAGCATGGCAGGGTGAACTGCAAAGGTCTTGAAAAAGACACAACACAACACAATCAACAATGGAAATATTGACTATCTGCATAAACGCAATGTAATTGTCAATAAAAGCCTTTGACACTTATGAAACGCTTGTAATAATACTTCAGTATACCAGAGTAACATCTGACACAAAGATCTAAAAACACTGAAACAGCAGATTTTGTGGAAATTAATATTTGTGCCATTCTTATTCTTGGCCAAGTCTGCATACATATACATACAGTATAT
>JAOVVB010000011.1:9011453-9022317 GCA_028570985.1 Heterobranchus longifilis | reverse complement strand
GGTGGGAGCCCCCTAGTGACGGGGAGGAATTGGCTACGACTAATATTGGGGAGAAAATTGGAAAAACCCCCCCCCAAAAAAACTGGTTATTTTGGATCGAGGACAGTGTTTTACCAACATTGAATCGATTATCTAATCAAATCCAAGGACTTGGACCTTAATTGTACGCGAGTAAATCATGTGTACGTAGATCCACCTATAAGCGGTAAAACTCAGCCGCGATGTCAGTCAGTCAGTTTTTTTGTTTGTTTGTTTCACCTGGTTATTATTTGGACTGAAAGAGATCTAACGAATGTCTTTATGTTGCTGCTCTACGCGTGTGAAGGGAACCGTCGGAGTGACGACACACACCTCGTGTTGTTCCAGCCTGGAGTTACTACGATGCTCTTTACACACTGGAGACATTGTCCTGGTGTAAAGCTGGTCTTCTGTTTGCTGCTGATTTATTTCATTAATTTTATTCAGCGGTGGTCTTTCTCTTATAGAGCTTGTTTATTTATTAATTGTTTATTGTAAATGTATGAGCTTAAATACATATAAAAGTGTTTGTGTTAGGTATATGTAAAAAAAAAATGTGTTTGATGGTTTAATAATAGGAGACAGTCGATAAATATGATGATGATGATTTCACTCGCTCAGATGTTGTTGGTGTTGTCGTGGTTTGCTTCCTGTCTAATAGTTTATAAGAAGGTAATAAGATCAAAGGCAATGATCATGTAGAGGTTATAACTAGTGTAGTGGACGTTCTTAATCTCATCAGTGATGTAAAGAGGTTTAGAAAGACAAGAGGGTGGAGGGGGGTTGATGGACCCTACAGTACATTATGAGTTCAGATTGACTTCAGTGGTCCTCGGAGGACGCTCCCTTTTGTGCTGCATAAATAATGTCTTTATGTTATTAAGCCCACAGTACAGAGCTGTTCATCTGCACGAGCTGTTCTGTCTTTAAGGGCTGTGTTACACTGTCAGTGGTTCGAAATGTTAAAGGAGGAAAAAGCATTATTTTACTTGCAGACGTCCGTGTTGACGTTGTTAGCATGTCCGTCTGGGCTGTACTACATGACGGGTTTGTAATGAAGGTTTTGTACCCTGCTGTTCACAGCGAAACGATTCTGTCCTCATTCTGCAGCAAGATGTTCCAGTCGGCTAAACCTGAACAGCTTCGTCATCAGTGATGTCCCTCAGTAATGGAGTGTCTGCGCAGCCTTACAAACTAGATTACAAACTGTATGGAGCAAAACAAGCAAAAAAGACAGTGTAGGGAACGAGTGAGCAGCACTTCGTCACTTTACCAGGAGTCGACTAACAAGATTACCCATGAGTCACTGTGAAGAGTTAGCATCAAGAGTAGCATCGTGTTATCGTTGCATGTTGTTATTATTATGTGACAACAGTTAGTGCGGAACGAGTAATCTGATTGGACGAGAGGTGTCTCACGAGTGATGATATAGAGCATAACAGCACTGAGACTTTAACTATATGTCTCACTCGGCGTCACCAGGTGATCTAACAGTCATTAATTACACTAATGTCGATGGGTGAAAGCAGGTCTGATTGCAGTAGAGGAAAGAGGAGAGAGCAGCTTTCTGCCAAAAGCCCACAGTCACAACCAGATACTGAAGCACTTATACAGTAGGAAGAAAACACATCTGATCTGTTATTGCTTAATTAATCCTAAAATCATTTAGATTCCCTGTTAAACTGTAAATAATCTGCATATTGATATAATGTATAAAATCAAATGTATAAAATCAAATGTTTAAAATCATATGTATGTATAAGTTGCGTATCTTTCCATAGTGTACTGTGTTTAATAGTAGTGTTAGTGTTAGTCCTGGTAGCAGGACTGATGTCACCGTTGTCGATGTGTTTCAAATTGAGGGACGTTCCCTTGCGTTACTGTGGAACGCACAGAGGAAGTGAGGGTGTCCCGAATGCAGGGATTTTACTGAGGGAAGTCCCCTTAACCGGTGTTCCCTAAATAGGGAGCTTATGGACCCCGCAGAATGGAACACAGCTGGTTCATGAGAGGTTTTAATTGTGTGTGTGTGTGTGTGTGTGTGTGTGTGTGTGTGTGTACATGTTTAAAAGTTCAAAAGCAATTAAAATGTCCTGATTTGGATTGATTTGTCGTTATTTTCATGTTGTGTTGTTTCTTGTTCTCAGGTGAACAGTGACTGGACCGAGCTCCTCCCTGTGGTCAGATCTTCACCCAGCCGTACTGAGTGAGTCCTGCTTTAATTCCCTGAACATCTCTAAACATGTAGCTACTGGTGGAAAGTTTTTAAACCCATTATTTCAGACTTAACATGAAATACTAATGTAGGAATATATAACTTTGCAACTTATATGAACTGAGGTTATTAGAAATTGTGGGTAACAGTGTATACAGCTGTACCTCGGCATACAAATTTAAGGTGGCGAGTTCTTAAGGTGAAATTTCGTATTGTAAAACACATTGTCTCATAGAAAATAACGTAAATACAGATAATCCGTTCCAGCCACCCAAACCTGTTACTAATATCACCAATTTTTAACTCTACAATCATATATGTGCATATAAAACAATAAAACCTTAAGAAAAGACATGTAAATGAAGTAAAACACGAAATAAATAGACATTAAACCTCACTTAATCTTAATTTATGATTCCTCTTGGCACTGGCTGCTTTAAAAAGCAAACTGAAAGCATCTCCCTTTTCTTCTTCTTACATTCTTGGGACCTGCGGTGTCTTCACTAAATCTTACACAAAATGTAAAATAAAATAAATTATAAACTTGCTTCGCTTTTGGCTTTCCATTGACAAAAACAAAAGTTTTGAACGACTCCCAGACGTACGCACAACTTAGCCAGCGTTCGATTAGTTTGCTCGTATGCTGTAAATTCTTTGTTTGCCGAGAAAAATGTCTTGCAAAATTTCAGTTCTTAAGGCGAAAATACATAAGGGAGTTTATTCATATGCCGAGGATCCACACAAGTGTTTATGCTGTAAAAGCTGTATAAAGGTATCTGAAAGGTACAAATAGTGTTGGTCAAACAAGCCGATACTGAGCTCACGGGAGTTTAATGACTTTGGAATAGTGTTGATGATGATGGCTGGTTATTATTGTTTAGATTTTCTGCAATTTTTATTGAATCGCCATCAAATGAGTGAATGAGTGATCAAATTGAGAAAAGCTTGATGACTTTTCTTCAAGCTGTTTATAAAAATGAAATAAAATTACTTAAGGAGTACTCAAGTAATTATATTTTAGTTTAATTTGTGCAGCAGTGTTATCAGTGTACGTTGTCACAGAGCAGCTTGTGTAACGAGTAATCTAGACGTGATGATGGTGACGTGATGATGGTGACGTGATGATGGTGACGTGTCAAAAACGACCTCATCTGGATGCACATCTGTATCTGTGAAAGCTGTCATAGTTTCACCAGAAGTTTTTGTCTCCTTAAACGTGGTATCGTTAAAAAAAACAAAACTGCTTTTATCTACAGTATCTTATGTGTAATTTGTGAATTTTCTTTTCTTTTCTTTATTACTTTACCTGTATGTGTGTATATTGTTTTTTCCCTCTCTTTGCTCTTGGAGAAGTCTCTGTCACAAGAATGTCCTCCAGGGTTAATATACTTATCTTATCTTATTAAAAATGATAGAAATCCCCCATGTGGGTTACATCGTTGAGTGTTAATGTGATTTGCACCGCTCTTGTGGTGTGTGCGTGTGCGCGTGTGTGTGTGCGTGTGTGTGTGTGTGGTCTCGGTTCTTCATCTGTGTGCTGTCCATTTGTGATTTTTGACAGGACATGGAGCACGCAAACTTTGAAACGCAGCACCCGCTGCTGACAGAAGAGCAGGAGACCGGCTACGACCCTCTGCAGAACTACAACCAGAACAGAGCGCGTGAGTGAACGCAGGTCAACACAACGGGTCACTTACGTTCAGTAGTGCCTACCTACTGTAGTAGCTTCTGTGTAGTTTTTTAAGTCTTAATTTATACACCCATCCACACACACACACACACACATACAGAACTCACACCGAATTCAGTATAAAGGTTTTTGGTAAACAGGTAATTACCTGTTAATTATGTTGCCTTGCCATCGTTACTCTCCTCCTAAATCATTCGTGAGGATTTGAACAAACCTTCCCAGAACCTTAAGTGTTAAATGTGAGCTGGCTATTTCTGTTTCCTGGCAAAAAAAATTTAAAACTAAAAAAATGTTTAGTTTTTTTTTAAACATTGTAGTCAATGTTTAATACTATATACAGTACGTGCACTATTGCTATTGCATTGTGTTTCCTGCCTGCAAAACATACGTGACACAAAGGGATCACCATCGGTCGTCTCGCGTCGTCGTCGTCACACTAAGGTGTAGATCTCTGCAGATGTGAGATGTACTCAGAGCTGTCATGTTAACAATGTGTAACCAACAGCAACAGAATAAAAATTCCCATCATGTTGATCCGTCAAATAGTTTGTGTTTCTGTACCTGTAACCATTTCCTGTACTTTTTTCACATTAGGAGACGCAGCAGACACTGCTCCAGAGTCGACCTTTCAGTCATACAGGTCCTGAAGTGTTATTAGCGCCATTAAATATTTACTAGCATAAAAAGGTCATTTTAGATCGATTTCTATAGTGTGTGTGTGTGTGTGTGGTTGTGACTTTACGCAGAAGAGAGTGGGATAACTTGTTCCAGAACAGTAACTATCTGGCCCGGGTCAGGCAGGCAGGCATTAACGGTCAGTTAAGGAGCAGCCGATTTCGCAGCATATGCTGGAAGGTATGAGTTCATCTTATCAGCTGTGATGATGTAATGTGTCTTTTGATGATGTCAACGGTGAGATTTATGATTGTGTTTGTGGTGTTTCAGCTCTACTTAGATCTTCTGCCTGAGGATAAGAGCCAGTGGAGCAAAAAGAGCAAGGAGCATCGAGATCAATACGAGCGCATTAAAGAGAGGGTGTGTGTGTGTGTGTGTGTGTGTGTGTGCGCGTGTGTGTGTGCGCGTGTGTGTGCGCGTGCGTGTGCGCGTGCGTGTGCGCGTGCGTGTGCGCGTGCGTGTGCGCGTGCGTGTGCGCGTGCGCGTGCGCGTGCGTGCGTGCGTGTGTGTGAGAGAGTGTATATGCATGTTAACACGTGTTTGTGTTCCCTTCTTCCAGCACATCACAAACCCACGCAAAGCTGCAGGCCAGCAGGACCTGGTGGTGAACAACCCGCTGTCTCAGGATGAGGGGGTGAGACAGATGTCCAGCTGAGGGATGTCACACTGTCACCCTGCACATTTCATTCACACACACTGTCTCTCTCTTTTTCTTCCAGAGTTTGTGGAACAAGTTTTTCCAGGATAAAGAGTTGAGGAGTATGATCAAGCAGGATGTGCTGAGGACGTAAGTGTGTGAAGCGCAGAATGTGGGGTCAGAGGTCCAGTTTTGGACACCTTGACTGTTGAGCTTAATCATTTTAGAGGAAGTCGTAGTTTGAATTATTAACAGCTAAAGTGAGTAACATTTAAATGATCTCATTACAATATCACTGGGGCAAATAATCAGTATTACTTGCCCATGCTGACCCAAGAGCTCCTACGCTCTGAGTATCTTGCTGGTGCTGGGGCTCGAACCCCCGACCTTCTGATCAGTAACCCAGTAACCTACTGCCTTACCCGATTGACCCACCACTCCTGGGAACTCCTGCACCGTGGGGAGAAGGCGAGCCAGTGGAGGAAGTGGGATTCAATTCAGTTCAAATGTATTTCTATAGCGTTTTTAACGATGTTCACTGTCACAAAGAAGCAGCTTCACAGAATCAAAAGAAATTAGTATGAAATGCGTGAGGAAATCTGTTTAAATCAGAATGATCAGATTGTCCCTGATGACCGAGGGCCGAGGGCGACGGTCTTGAACAGGCCTTGAGAGGAAGCAGACTCACCAGGGAACCCATCCGACATGACCGTGTCCCAGTGTACAAAGCGAGGACTATAAAGACCTGGTGTGATGAAATGTGTGTGGAAGAACTTGAACACAGAGCCTCAACCCCATCGAGCACCTTTGGGATGAACTGGAACGGAGATTGTGAGCCAGGCCTTCTCGTCCAACATCAGGGTCTGACCTCATAAATGCTCTACAGAACGAATGGACACGAATTCACACAAAAACACTCCAGAATCTTGTGGAAGCTGTTATAGCTGCAAAAGGCGGACCGACATCATACTGAAGTAAATGTATTTGTATACAATGTTATTGCAGGTTTGACCAAATACTTTTGTCCATGTAGTGTACACCGTGGTCTGGAGTAAGTCTAATGAAATGAACGCTGATCTTAAAAACAAAAATGTCAAATCTTCATCATACTTTTCTCATCAACACTAAGAAACTGTAAGAACACGTGATATTTCCGCATTAATCTTCTGTGCTGCAGGTGATGTGTTTATGTGACTGTATCTGTACAGGTTCCCAGAGATGCGCTTTTTCCAGGAGGATGATGTACGGACGAAACTGACTGATATCCTTTTCTGCTATGCACGAGAAAACGAGCAGCTGCTCTATAAACAGGTGCTCTCAGTCATGCGTGATGTTTGCTGAAGCTGCAGCTTCCTGTCCCCTTAAACCTCAATGTGTATCAGTCTTTCAGAACTCGCTGGGAAAAATATATCTATAATGATCTGTTGATTCTGTCCTTTGGTTTTCCAACCCTACTTTAACTCTTTCAAATTTTTTATATACAGTATATTTTTTTGTATCTGTCTGACTTTTTTTTTTTTTATAATTATAATTATTTTTCTTTGCATCTCTCCAGGGTATGCATGAGTTGTTGGCTCCGATAGTGTTTGTTCTTCACTCTGATCATCAGGCATTTCAGCATGCCAGTGAGACCGGCAGTCCCAGGTTAGTCCCGCCCACTGCGTCGTGCCACACCCTCTTCTTATCTTTAACCTTGATGATTCTCCAAAACTTGACTCTTCCTGGTCGTGTTTACAGCAGATTTGTGGACTGAACTAGCGTTAGGCTCCATCGTTGACGGCTAAAGGGTTTGTAGAAACAGTTAAAAGTCCACATATCTGTCTGTCTGTCTTTCCGTATAGCCAAAAGTGCTAAATTTGTCCAAAAATGCTGTGACATAATCCGGGACATAACTGCTCATGACTTCAGTTTTACTCAACAGTTTGATTTCATTCATGGTGCAGGTTTAAGTTCGGGCAGATTCCTATGTACTGACAAAGTTTCATTAATGCAATTTTTTTGCTATAAATTGTCCCTGAAAGTAGGACTCATAGGCTCATTCTTTCTATATGTGTTGTTTTACAGTGAGGAGATGAAGGTGGTGTTGGATCCAAAGTTTCAGGAGCATGATGCATAGTGAGTTTCAACCCTGCTGAATTCCATTGTATTTCACAGTCCGTCACTTACCGGGAAACAGATTTTGCTTTTGGGTCGTTCATGCCTCTGTGTGAGCAGCTCGTTAGTATCTCATTTCACAGTAAAGACAAATCTCTGGTATAGTTTTCCTTCGATTGCTGTTAAAATATGTTTTTAATGCATTAGTGATGAGACGTTTGTGGCGGAGACGTCTCCGTCGCCACATCGGTGGTGTTTGACTTCTTACCCCTTACTGAAGTTTACAGCGCTGTAACGACTCACCCATTCATTCTGCATTACCCACAGTGCCATGTTCTCACAACTCATGGAGACAGCAGAGCCCTGGTTCTCCAGTTTTGAGCGGGAGGTGCGCAAGGTGTGTCCCAGCTGCACTTTCATTTCCTCTCCACCTGTCAGACTCTGCGTGCTGCCGTGTTGTATTAATGTTGCGTGAACGTTGTGTTGATGCTGCAGGGAAAGGAGGAGATGCTCACCAGCATTCCGTTCGCCAGACCCCAGGACCTCGGCCCTTCCGTGGCCATCGTGACCAAAGTCAACCGCATTCAAGACCAGCTGGTAAAAAAGCACGATATTGAACTGCACATGCACCTGAACCGCCTGGAGATCGCTCCTCAGATATACGGCATGTGAGTGCAGCACGTACACACTGTAACCTGTAGGGGTGGGGAGGGGATCAAAACATCAGTCATGTATCAGTTCAGGTAACACCCGCAGTGACTCCAAATGTTTAAAATGTAGTATTTGTTTGCGTATAAACAAATGTTTGCTCCAAGTTGTCCTTCTTTCATCATCAGCCTAATAAAACCCTGTTCAGTAATCAGAGAGTGAATCACAGATGAGGAATCGAAAAGTGGATTTTAAACGACTTCAGCATGTTAAAATTCAGTAAAACTATGATCTAATCCCAGTAAGAATATTCAGTTTAGCTTTTCTAATTGATATCTATTATCTTAGAAGATAAGCAAAAAAACCAGAGAGTAAGCAGGCGATAGCAGGCAGGTGTGAAATTTAGTGAATTTAGTGACGTCTACTAAATTCTCTGTCTGAGTTGTTCATGGTGTGTTTACATGTTAGAGGAAAGTGAGTGTTTATTACTAAGGACTAATCAGAAGTGTGACTGTAGTAACTGATGGTGTGTGTGTGTGTGTGTGTGTGTGTGTGTTCGTTCCAGTCGCTGGGTCCGGCTGCTGTTCGGCAGGGAGTTTCCTCTGCAGGACCTCCTGGTGGTGTGGGACGCCCTGCTCGCAGACAGCATCACTCTGGACCTGGTGGATTACGTGTTTGTGGCCATGCTGCTTTACATCAGAGATGCACGTGAGTCCTCTGCATGTTCGCTTGTTCTGAGATAGATGTTATTTATATCGTATGTCAGCATTTGAATTGTCCTGCAAATCGCTTTGACTTTTGACACAAAATGAAATTGCTTAGCTGATGTTTTGATGTCTGTATAACCGTGAAAGCTGCAGTCGGGTGACTCAGTAAATCCTCAGTAAACCTGCAACCGTTCACATGAAACACGACCAGTTTCACTGTTATTATTTGGTGATGAAGGTGTTTAGAGGCAACACTGAACATCTCAGTGACATGGTCTTCATTTGGTCTTCACTGCTGTTTTTTCTTTTTTGTGGTTATTAAATATTAACTCAAGGAAGAAAAGACGTCTTTATATTAAGTTTTGATGAAGTTAAACACGTTTCTAATAAAGTATTTCCTGTAATTAGTGATCGCCAGTAGCTTCCAGACGTGTCTTAGTCTCCTGATGCACTACCCACCTGTCGGAGACATTCACGCTCTTCTGCAGAAAGCTCTGTTCCTGAGAGACCCGAAGGTATCAGTACACACACACACACACACTCTCTCTGTGGTGTGTGAACCTACAGATTTGAGCAGGGTGTTGCTTGGTATTAGTAAACACAGTAATCTTTGTTGTGGGCGGAGCCTAGACGAAGTCAGAAGTGTTTCCTGTTGTGAATGTGGGTTTATCTGAACGTGTAGTGTCAACCGCGAGTATCAGTAGAAGGGACGTCCTGCCTCCAGTGGCTGAGTTTGGTCCGATGAGAACCACTGAGCCTCTAATGCCTTTCAACAAAAACTTGTGTTTTAAACAGAATAATATGATCATGACTAGGTTTGGATATCGTCTGGGTTTTTACGATACTGGTGCCAAATCGATACATAAATATAAGTAAATACGAAACAACTCATTTACATACTACACATTAACAGTGAAGTAGTTGGTTTTTAGTTACGCTACAAACCAGCTTCAGATTTCAGCAATTCTTTTGCAGAAACGTGACCAAATTTAATTTATCAGGCAAAACACGATACCAGTCCTGACTTATTGTGTGTAATGCACAAGAGAAAACACTCTGTGTTTGAAAGTGCAGACGATATGGTGAGGCTGTCCCGCTGTCCCGCTGTCCCACTACCACCAGGCTACAGGGTCTTGTACTGAACACCGCCAGATGATGTACGCACGCTGTTCCACATGTTCCTTTGGGTTTAAAGTGTTTCCCGCTTTTACATGCGATTGCTGAAAGACATTTGTTGCCTGTCATGGTGTCGGAATCCTTTGTTTTGAATTTAAGCCTATTTAGCTTAGCGAGCTAACGAACCAGCTGCCGTCAGAGCGAGTGTAGTTCACGCGGATGGTCTCATTCACGCGGAGTCGTGCCGTTTAGCGGGCGATGAATCTTCTTACATCTGTTGCAGAGAACCAGAGATCAAACATTTTGATTGATCGCTCAGGAATTTAAGTGCTACCGAAATCTGCGTCCTGATTTCTTTCTTGTACATACCGGTTATGTAGGTTCCAGTGCCTTTATATTGGCACCGGGTTTCGGTACACAACCCTAATTATGATACCCATCGCAATACATATCAATACGGCGGTACCTCGGGATACGGACGTGCGCCTCACAAAATTTTCGTCTTGTGATTTTTAAATGTGATTTTTAAAAAACTCCAGTCCTTTAGAGTCTAAAAGGGTCTGTATGCAGGAGCTTGTGAGAGATGGTGTGGGATGTAATGCATATCCGATAAAACTCATAAACACACACACACACACACACACACACACACACAAAAAAACTTGCCATGCTATTTTGCAAAAAGGGTTTATTTTTAAAGGTGTTTAGCAACATGTCTCTGCAGCTGTGAGAATTCCATTGATTACCACACATGGGTTTCACAGCTTGTTGCAGCGAGAGTGTGGTCACGTGTTAGGAAGGAAATACCACAGAACAAAAGTATAAAGATGACGAGGGTGTTATTATGGAGTAAAGAAAGGATTGAACTCATTATAAATATTCAGGACAGTGGTTAAAGTGTTCAAGTTTGTCACAGATCACCTGTGAGTGTGTGTGTGTGTGTGTGTGTGAGAAAGAGAGTGTGTGACCTTGGTTGCTCTACCTTGACATCTAAACATACTGTGTATATATATATATATATATATATATATATATATTGTTTTTCAGAACAATCCAAGACCGGT
>JAOVVB010000011.1:8992591-9010764 GCA_028570985.1 Heterobranchus longifilis | reverse complement strand
AACAAACAGTCTATATATCTATATATATATATATATATATATATTGTTTTTCAGAACAATCCAAGACCGGTGAACTATCAGTTCCAGCAGAACCTTGAGTACTACAAAAACCATGGCACTGACTACGTCGACAGGGCACGGTACAATTTGAGTTAATAAATTATTGTAAAAGAAACACCTAAAGGTTAACCCAAATACCTAAGAACAGATACAGTAGGTCTTTGCTAGTGACTTTGCTGTAGAGGACGTGTGCCAGAACAGAAAATAGTCTAGATACACGTCTACTTCTATCCTTGAGAGATGTTTGGACCAACACTTTAACCACTATCATTTCCAGGGGTTGTATTTATTCTCTATTGTTCTTGCGCTCTCTCTTTCTCTCTCTTTCTCTCTCTCTCTCTCTCTCTCTCTTTCTCTGGATTTTAGTGCTGTTAACCCCAAGGTCGCTCCCCTCAACATCAACAAGGTCTCCAGCTCGCTGCTTAACTTCGGCAGGAAGCTCATCGCCCCCATGGGGACCGGCCCCACCGGCGTCTCTCCAGTCAGTGAAGTGCTTTCAGCTCCATCTCCGCAACCTCCGCCCCCTCGGGCTTTAGCCGAGCAGCCGGCCAACCCCGCGTCGTCTCGCGCACCGGTGCATGTGGCGCAGCAGCGTCTGCTGAAGTCTGAGAGCATGCCTGTGCATCTGAGTAAAGGTGAGAGTACACTCCAATAGAGCGGCACTGATACACACACACACACACACACACATTGATGTGTACACCGTATGGCTAAAAGAATAACCATGAGCAAAAATGCCAAAAGTATGTGCGCCTCTGACAATCATACCTGCGCTTGTTCAACATTTCATTCCAGATTTGTTTGCTGTTATAATTCACTACATACTTTTGGGAATGATTTCCACTGCAGTACATTTACATTTAAGCATTTGGCATTTATCCACAGCGACATAATTTTTTTTTTTACATTTTATCAGAGAAATTGAGGTTTAAGGACCTTGCTTTAAGGCAACAGTGGCAACTTGGTGGTGCTGGGGTTTGAACCCGAGACCTTCTGATCCGTAGCCTTAACCGCTGAGCTCCCCCTGACCACTAGATGTTGGAGAGTGGCAGTGGAGATGTGTGTACATTCACAGCAGCATTACTGAGATCAGCCGCTGGTGTCGGGACCTCGAGGAGGCTAAAGTTCCAGTTCAACTGGGGACAGTTCAGTGTGGTTGAGTTTAATCAGGGCTCTGTGCAGGACACTCACGTTCTCCCACTTTAACACATCATGTCATCATGGAGTTAGGTGTGTGGATCTCACAGGGCCATCGTCATGCAGGATAAGGGTTTGGACCTCATGGTGCCAGTGAAGGGTTACCATGAGCCGACAGCATGTAACCTGACAGCATAGACAGAGATGTGTGCTTCAGAAACATATATGGGTCTGATGGTCAGGGGTGCACATACTTTTGGCTCTATAGTGCACATTAGCATATTTGTTAGTGGTCAGTTTGGATTGTTGTTGCTTTTTCCTTCTTTCAAGTAAGTGTTAAGATAAATATGTAAAGCTCTGAATATTGGTGCGTCTGTGCCGTGTGAATAGTTCATGCCTCATTCCACATGTCTGTCAGATGTAGGTTCTCCTGGAGTTTCTCAGATCTCTCTTCCCAGCCAGATACTCTCTGACATGCCAGGTAACGGTTCATTCAGCTACTGTCCTCGTCACGCTGCGCTTTAGCGTGTAACTGCCTGCTTTCCCCGTGTTGTCTGCATGTGTCTCGTGAACGCTGCATGTTTAATAAAAGCAACCGAGCGGAAATGAATTCAAACCAAATCAGATCAATCAAATGAAACTATATAATATACCTTTATCTAATAATAAATTATAAAATATGATTCAAATGATGTGATTACAGTAATGAAATTCAGCTTGCTGATATAACACCGTCTGCACACGTATCCACACAAGACGTAACCGTGTTTAAACCAGGGCTGAGCAACGATCACAAAAAATTAATCACGATTGATCTTTCGTTTAATCTCAGTTAATCTTCATTTTAATCGTAAACTGTAAGTGTCATGACACAAATGCATGAACTTGTCGCAGGTATGTCTGAGTACAATGTGAGTAATCAGAGCCCAATTCCACAACCCTCGTCCATGAAAAATGCATTCCAGAGTTCAACTGAGATTCATATGAAGTCTCACTGAGCTACGTGTTGAGTTGGTGTCTTTTAATTGTACTGTATATTAGTACAAATGTAACTCTTTTCTTTCACTCTAATTAGTTTTATGGCTAAACAGAACTATGCAGATGGCTATTTCTGGGAAAAGATGACATAATACAAATGACATAATGAATTTTATGATGAAGGCCTAATATGAACTTCCCCTGTTTCAAAAGCTGGCAGCCGCCACTGATTCACATGTACCTATTAAAGCCTGGAACTCGGCATCTTAGACCCCTTCCATACATACAGGGGACCAACGAGAAATCTCCTCGAGTGATTTTGGTGAGACAATTCCTCATGCCTTTGTTCAGTCTCGGCAATCTCAGCAAAAAGCTGCAGAATTATTGGACATGTCAATTCTTTCTGTAAGCTATTCTTAAGGGAAAGAAAAAAAAATCAATGCGTTTGTCTTGTAGCCCGTAGTGTCTCCCAACACTAGTAGACTCGCTCCTGGGCGCTTCCCAAAGCAGCGGGTCCTCGTTCTCACCGATCACAGGTACAGATTCCAAACTGAAGAAATTCTCGCATCTGTTTCTTTGCATCTCCTCTGCTTCGGGTGTTCTCTCTGCCTGTACTCTTTTATTTACTCGGTTCAGTGTGTGTTTGTGTGTGTTGCTGAATTACTGTGCTGAACACCGGCCCTCCGGGACTGCAGCTGAAGAACGCTGTCGAAAGATTTACCAAAATCTAAACTAAAAGTGACCAATAGTAACCACTTGACTTTCACTCCTCTTCTTCATGCTCCCTTCATCCTCGTTCAATTTTATTTCTGCAGCGTTTTAACAGGGGTCATGTCACAAAACAGTTTTACAGAATTAGAATTAGAGAAGAGATAACTAGAAATTCAGGAAAGTTATGTATGTTTATGTTTATGTTCGTTACTGAACATCACCGACCATGGAAAGTTGATAAACGGTTTAGAATCGTTTGACGGAGTGTCATGAGTGTATAGAGGGGTTTTTGACTGTTTTTAGACTCTACTATAAACCACCCAATAGAGTATCACATGCTGTGTGTTCAGACTGTGAGTGAGTGTGTATTCTCTTAATGTTCCCCTTTTTTATTTAAATGCTTGATTTTGCATGTGTTCCTCTGCGGTGCATTTGTTTTCTTCTCTTTTCGCTGTATTTCAAATTATATCACAAATGCACTATATGGCCAAAAGTTTGTGGACACATTGACACCTCCCCAGGTTTATTCCCCCAGTGTTCGGTGTTACGATGTGCTCCACTCTTCTGTGAAGACTTGTAGATGTTGGAGCGAAATGCAAGAGCATACAGAACCGCTCTATACGACTGTATGCTTTAAACTTTGACTAACAGTTTGGGGAAGAACCATGTCGGATGTCCATGTCCCATTGGCCATTTAGTGTACCCATCAAATCACACACCCCTGCTGTGGTACCGCTCACGTATGAGCTGCGGTCTTACTGCCTTTTCTCTCGCCTTATCGTGCTGCTGTTTGTAGATTAATTTCTGCTTCTAATTTTTCAGGTCAGACGTCCAGGACGGTGAGCTCCTCACCAAGTGTCGAGAGTCTGTCAGGTGGGAAGGACCAGGCCATGTCATCCCCGCCTCTTTGTGCTTCCAAGGGGCGGGACTCGAGCACATCATCCCCGCCTCTCTCAGCCACCAAGAAAGATTTGTTCTTCAACATCAGTCGTTCACGTTCTCACAGCAAATCCATAGGCAAAAAGGACCTGGTGAGCCTCTGTTACCCTCTCAAGCTCTCACTCCTCTTCTCCATGCTCCATTCATCCACATTTAGTTTTATTTCTGTAGTGCGTTTACACTGGTCATTGTCACAAAGCTGTTAAAAAGAAAAAAGTATGTGGTGCTGACTGTATCATCTGGAGATCGCGAATTTGATTCCCAGAGGAAAAATCCCCCCAAAATCCAAATAATTTTAAAAAGTTTTAATTATAATTATCAGTTTGTCCCACAATCCACAAGAACTTACATGATGTTAGTTAGTTTGCATCTCAACAACAATAGGAAATATGTTTAGTGTATACAGTGAATCTCGAAAGATCAAAATATAAAAAAAATAGTTATAATGTTTTTGTAATTTAATTTAAAAAGTGAATCTCTCATATATTCTAATAATTCATTAAACGTAAAATGAAATAATTCAAGCCTTTTTTAGTTTTAATTTTGTTGATAGTGGTTAGCACTGTCGCCTTGCACCTCCAGGGTCTGGGTTCGATTCCCGTCTCGGGAACGTGTGTACGTGGAGTTTGCATGTTCTCCCTGTGTTTGGTGGGTTTCCTCCCACAGTCCAAATACATACAGATTAGAATGAGTGAGTGATTATGTCTCAAATCTCATCTAAAAATCTAGTATCTAATCTAATCTAGCTTCAAAAATGTAGTATCACAAAATATTAGAATATTTTCTAAGATCAATCAAGAAAAGGTTGTACAATGCAAACATTAAATTTTTCATGCAAAAAATTGTTTATTTATGCACTCAACACTTTGTCGGGGCTTCTTTAGCACAAATCACAGCATTGATGTGTCGTAGCATGAAGGCGGTCAGTCTGTGGCACTGCTGAGGCCTCACTGAACACCAGGCTGCTTTGATATCAGCCTTCAGCTCGTCTGTATTGTCTGGCCGGGGCTTGACGATAGTCCATAGATTCCCCTCTGATGAGTTGGCTGGCCAATCATGGTATCACAGTATTATCGTGGTCAGTACACCAGTTAGCATTAGTTTTGGCACTGTGGGCAGATGCTAAGTCCTGGTGGAAAAGGAAATCAATATCTCAATAAAGCTCGTCATCGGACGAAAGCAGAAAGTGCTATAAAATCATCTGGTACATGACTGTGTTGACTCTGGACTCAATAAAACACAGTGGACCAACTCCAGCAGATGACATCGCACCCAAATCATCACAGCAGAACTACACTGAGAGATGCACAGTATTTATACTGTATGAATAGTAATTTACTCACACTGTTAATAAAATATAATTTTTTTTCAGATATTGGATTTTTGTCTTTCATGAGCTATAAGTCAAAATCATCAAAAAGAAATATTCCACTTTACATGTAATGGATAGAATATACTGTTTGAAAGTTTCGCTTTTTGAATTAATTCCCGAAATAAAACTTTTTCACAGTATTCTATTTTTTTGAGACACACTGTACATAAAAGTTGGTGCTTATTAAATGTTTAAGCATTTTTGTTAAATAGATGTGATGGCGTTATTGTAAAAAGGTGAACAGTTAAACTTGCTGTTGTAAGTCTATATTCATTGGTACACATGTGGTTGTGTGTCTCCAGGAAGAGCTGGAGGCCCAAGTGTCCTTACTGCAGGGACAGATCAATGATCTGGAGGCCATGAGCAAATACTGTGCCAAGATGATGAATGTGCACATCGGTGAGTTGATGAAACCACTTAAGAAAAAAAAAATTAATGCGTGTTATTTGCAAACAACACTTTGTCTCTTTACACGATGAGCAGGTAAGATTCAGGACGTGATACTGCAGGAGCGTCTGCAGAAGGAGGACGAGGTGCTGGTGTCACTTGCTGGACTTAAGCAGGTTGGTCCTAACCCTTTAAACACTTTGATGCAGAGTAGAACAATTAAATTGCGTCCTCTGCGTGAGCTCATGCTGAAGGTTTCGTTTATCATGGTGTATGATCTCTCCTCAGATTAAAGACATCCTAAAGGGAGCTCTGCGCTTTAATCAGAGTCAGCTGGAGGCTGAGGAGAACGAGGAGATCACTATAGCAGATGATCACTACTGCTCTGCCGGTCAGAACACATCTCAGCAAGAGGAATCCACAACTGCCAATACGGACATGGACAGCGTTCAGGCAAACCCCCAGCTGGACGTCAGCCATCTCTCTGAGCAAGAGAAAGAAATGGAGGGACGGGAAAAGACAACTATGCCAAGTGAGGGGGCACATACCACAGAGCCACAGGTTAGACAGGTTTACACGTGTAGCGTTCACATGATGAATCAGCTATAACGAGATCTCTGGCGTGTATTACGAGTGAGACCAGGCAAATTTATTTCATCCTAAAGATGAAAAGCTGAACATCTTTGAAATCTTTTAGGTTGTTGTAACAAAAACACAAAATGCCTTCACTTATGACTAGCGTTAGTACACGTTAAAGAGAACTCTGTCTAACTTGTCCCTGTTCGGTAATCTGAGAGTGAATCACTGATGAGAAATGGAAAAAGTAGATTGGATAAAGATGAAGTGTTAAAATTCACTTATACCACTTCAGCGCTGTTATTTTCAGCCAAAGTGAAAATATGAACTAATCCCAGTACTGCATTAGTAGATCATTTTAAAGTAGATTATTAAATCCAGCACATAACTGTTTATAACATCATTTTGATTTCATTTATGGTGCAGGTTAAACTTCAGGTAGATATCTAAGTACAGCAAAAGTTTAATTAAATTCTGTCCAGCAGTCGATTTAAGACGCGCCCACAGATTGACGCATACGCAGTACGCTGTCCAAACTTGTGTTTTATTATCTGGCACATAACTGCTCATAACTTTCCCCTTCGTCTTATTTATATAGATGGTTAATAACTGAAGAGATTATTGCCATTAGATAAAGTTGTATAAATTTTATTTATCATGTAAGCTTTTTAAAATAACACACTCTTATTATTCACTACAGTTTGCTGAGGGGAAAAACTGGGACGACTACATCCTGGTCTCTCAGGATGGGGATCTTCATCCAGCGGACGGTGAGATTGCCGCGCCCTTCAAGCAGGGGCGGAGCTTTGGCGTGGCAGAGTTTCAGGACCCTCTCATGGGAACCACCTCTGGATCATCTAGCCCAGAAGATGGCAGCACTAACAGCAAGGACTCTGATTTTACCATCGTTAACCCGGCTGACCTTTGAAACCTAAAATAAATTCTGTCTGTCTGATCTTTATGCTTTGACTCCGTCTTAGAGGATCAGACATTCTTCTGGACTTATGCACTTGTGAACTTGGGTCGATTGCCCTGTGGGATCCAAATTCCCCAAACTCAGACCCCAGTTCATCATCTATTTGTTCTCATATGCTTGGATACTAAATATCTGTCTGTACACCTGTATCATGTGACACAAATCTTTTTTTGCACATTAAATTTAGATTCCTAGTTACTGTAAAATATAAATCATCCCAGTTTATTTGATAAATTCTCTCATCACCCCATACCACTGCATATAACCCCTTCAGATTCCTACTGTACATGTAGCCTGACTCCTAATACTACTCAAATCTTTATCACTATTCAGACCTCTCTTGTTCTTTCTCACTGTGTTTGCATAATGACGGTGATAAAGAAGAGGGCACTGGCATACACACACACACACACACACACACCATGTGTCTTAAATAAGACGGAAAAAGAAATGTAATGGATAATGAGCTGTCAGTAACCTCGCTTTCTCTCTTTAACATTGATTGTTTATGATCCAGTGCCTCAGTACACGTCCATGTCGTTCTTCTGTTCCAGTGATTTTTTTTTTCTTCTAAATAATTTTAACCCAGATTGCAATGTCTGATTTTTGCTAAATTATGTTTTCCACCTTTTTTTTTTTTAAATCCTTGATATGTGAAAATACCTTTTTTTTTCTCTTGTGTCCTTTGTTTAAATTCTTTCGGTCCTCAAGGTAGCTGTATGGCATTGCACGTGTGGGATGATGGAATGATATTAACTCCAGAAGAATAAAAAGGCGTTATTGCTCTTGCCTAACTCAGTGTGCTTTGGAGTATGATAATCATTCTCTGTATAAGGAGTGTTGTCGTAAAGAACTGATTTATCTGACTGCAGTTTGTTGTACAGCATACCAGACATCATACGCATCATGGCAGTGTCTACATATGATGCAGCATCTCTGTGGAACTGACGAGTAAATACCCCAATCCTTCGTGTACGAGGGTGAGTCCAAAATGATCCGCACTCGATGACAGTGACCATGCACGTCCGTATACTTCTGCCCACGCTGTCAACACTCAGCAGAAACTTTGTTTTGAGGTGGTAAAGCATCCTCCTTATAGTCCTGATCTCACTCCATCTAACTGTCACCTGTTTGGTCCCCTGAAAGCAGCCCTACAAGGACAAAGAAGTGAAGACAGTGGTGCATTTGTGGCTCTCATCTCAGCCTAAAACATTTTGCTTAAATGAGGGAATATGAAAGCTTGTTGACAGATGGACAAAGTGTTTTGAAAATCAAGGAGATTATGTGGAGAAATTATGTACAGCTGTGGCTGAAAGTAATGAGAATGACACAAATATAAATTTTTACAAAGTCTGCTGCTCCAGTGTTTTTTAGATCTTTATGTCAGATGTTACTGTGGTTTACTCTAGTGTAATTACAAACACTTCACACTTCACAAGTGTCAAAAGCTTTTATTGACAATTACATTATGTTTATGCAGAGAGTCAATATTTGCAGTGTTAACCCCGCATATATATATATATATAATATTTATTTATTGTCCACCCACCTCTTGAGGATTGACCACAAGTTTTCAATGGGATTAAGGTCTGGGGAGTTTCCTGGCCATGGACCCAAAATTCTGATGTTTTGTTCCCTGACACACTTAGTTATCACTTCTGTCTGAGCTCCATCATGCTGGAAAAGTCATTGTTCATCACCAAACTGTTATTTGGATGGTTGGGAGACGTTACTCTCAGAGGATGATTTTGTACCATTCTTTATTCATGGCCTTTTAGTTGTGAATCAAACCCACACATGAACGGTCTCAGGATACTTGGACTGATGGTAAATTTAAATAAATTCTCCTCCGTGCTGGCTT
This sequence comes from Heterobranchus longifilis, assembly GCA_028570985.1. Lineage (NCBI taxonomy): Eukaryota > Metazoa > Chordata > Actinopteri > Siluriformes > Clariidae > Heterobranchus > Heterobranchus longifilis. Next base: position 9,001,767 of record JAOVVB010000011.1, on the reverse strand, counting down.
GGTTCCTCAGGTGTTGCTCTGTAAATACATTTGTTTAGAAATTAAGGCCGATGTGGTGTCGTGAGAAGAACAATTAAAGGCATCTACAGACCTGTTTATTTACTGTAGGTCATAAATAAACTGCTATAACTGTCTAGGCCTAATTGAATGTCGGAACCTGCGGTATATTTCATGCCGTAAACATACTACGGAGAAAAACAAAAATAATCTGTGGGTACAACTTACTAAGTCATGGGAACAAGATGGTATGTTTGGACACGACATACTGAGGCGTGGGAACTAAATAGTTCAATGCATGACCATGAGAAAGGTGTGGCCACAGCTTAATAAAGCTCATAGCATTTAGCCTCTCGTAAACTTCTAGGCCTTAGTAAGTCATGGACACAACATACTATCTCGTTCTCATGGCTACACTATCTCGATCTAACGCCTTAGTAAGTCGTGGCCCCGAAACAGTATCTCATTCCCACGAGTTAGTAACAAACTATTTTGTTCTTAAGCCTCACTAAGTTGTGGCCATTTTCCCCCTCAGTGTCACCAGCTGATGATTTGTGAACTTGGTGAATGTGTTGAAGGTGTAGTGACCTTGAAGCCCCAGACTAAGTTCTCTCTCTCTCTGTGTGTGTGTGTGTGTGTGTGTGTGTTGATCTCTCAGGGCCCACGTGTAGGCGGGCAGAGACACTCCTCCATTTTGTCACGACGCTTGAAAGAAAACTGGAGGGAAGTTTTGTGCAGAGATTAATTTATTCAGTAATTTTTATCGGTTTTAGACATGGTGAGTAAAATAAAGTCCAGGTCTAAGACACAAACAGCACACAGGAGGCTCGGGGGAAGTAGTTTAATGGTGTGTGTTGAATTTCTGTCAGAGAAACCAGGCTACAAGTGTTTTCAACTTGACCTCGTTTTACCACGATAAAGTACTAAATAGGCAATTAAATTAATTAATTTATTATGTTTTTAAACCGGACGGATTATTATTAGCTGTATTAATATTATTAATCATCTTTATGATTGAAGAGTGTCGGGTTTGTGTCTGTAATTTGAACCTGTGTGCTAATAACGTTAGCAAGAAAAGCCGTGATGTAACTAAAGTGTACAAACTTTTGCGCACCCTTTAACATGTATTCATACTAGTGATTAATTTGAGGAGGAAAATAAATATTTTGCTGAGAATAACTTGGTGAATGTTAGCCTCAGAGAGCTAATGGCTAATCCCGTCTCACTCACTTAGCATCCGTGCTAACAGGTCAGCGCGCGTTAGCTTAGCATTTAACCGTCGGAGTGACGAGGATCCGATTCGCATTTTATTTTTATCATCATCATCATCATTATTATTATTATTATTATTATTATTTTATTATTATTATTATTCAAGTTTTTTTTATATCACTTGACCGAGCTGTGCGCGCGCTCTCCGGGCTGTGGGACTGACAGTGTGTGTGTGTGTGTGTGTGTGTTTGACTCTCAGGAGCTCCAGAAACAGCGTCATGGTGTGACGATGCCGAACGGCTTCATCTTACCCGAGGGCAAAACCACCCCTAATACCCTGTTTGTAGGAGGGATAGACATGAAGGTGGGACACAGGACACTCTGACCACACACACACACACACACACACGGGATGAGGGTTATCTCTGGAGATTTTGTCTGTACATTCGTCACTGGACCCAAAACCAGTCTCAGAAAATGTTCTGTCTGTAGGTCTGTCCATGTACTGTATGTGACTGTCTGACTGTCTGTCTGTCTGTACACTATATTGCCATATATTCTCATGCCCATGCATTAAATTATTTTGTTCCCGAGGCTTAATAAGTCGTGTCCACAGTATAACCTCTCGTCCCTTCTACACTATATTACTAAAGAGATTCACTTGTCTGCCTTCACATCCATATGAACACGAACATTTCTCATGAACATGCATACGAGTGTACTGAGACACATATATACTGAGACAGAGACCGGCATCCTTCTGCAGAGTCAGTACTGTAGCTACAGACCTCCAAACTTCATGTGGCTTTCAGATTAGCTGAAGAACATCGCGTGGAGAGCTTCATGGAATGGGTTCCCATGCAAAGCATCGGCTGCAGTGGTGTAAAGCGGTGAAAGGAACTCCTTAATTAAGACATTTTGGACAATTTCATGCTCCCAACTTTGTGTTAACAGTTTGGGGACGGCCCCTTCCTGTTCCAACATGACTGCGCATCAGTGCACAAAGCGAGGTCCATAAAGACACGGATGAGCGAGTTTGGTGTGGAAGAACTTGACTGGCCTGCACAGAGTCCCGACCTCGACTTGAGAGAACATATTTGGGATGAATTAAAGCAGAGACTGCGAGCCATACACACACTCCTAAACCTTGTGGAAAGCCTTCTCAGAAGAGTTGAAGCTATTATAGTTGCAAAGGGGGAGGGGCCAACATCATATTAATCCCTATGGATTAAGAAGTGGATGTTACTCAAGTTCATATGCATGTGAAGGCAGGCAAGCGAATACTTTTGGGCGATCTAGTAGGTGTCTTTCTTTCTGTATGTATGTCTTTCTGTCTGATGTCTATGTATATCTTTCTGTATGTCTGTTTATGTATTTATTTATGTATGTACCACACCCGCACCAATAGATATTAATTAGAAAAGCTAAAGTAAATATTTTACTGGGATTAGTTAATACTAGTATAAGTATGCATCATTGACTGTTAAAGAGTTTATAGAAATAGTTAAAATGTTAAAGTTAAAAATAATTTGCTGATCTTTAATGTGATCAGTGATATTATTATTATTTCAGGTTGAAGTTCACATACATGTTCTGTACAGCAGAACTCTCTGTCTAATATATTAATACAAAGAAATCACATTCTGTAAGGTTGAGTATCTTACGCCTTGTTTACACTAAGTTGTCCTTCTTTCGTCGTCAGACAAATACACTCCCTGTTCGGTAATCGGAGAGAGAATCACAGATGAGATATTAGAAAAAGTAGATCGAATAAAGATGAAGTTTTGTCTTAAAACGACTCCAGCGTGTTAAAATTCACTTATACCACTTCAATGCTGTTACCTGTAGAGAAGTTAAAAATATGAACTAATCCCAGTAAAAATATTCAGTTTAGTTTTTCTAATTAATATCTATTGGTGCAGGTGTTTGTTTACTTAAGAAAGTAGCTTATTAGCATCGTATTTTAAAGTAGATTATTAAATCCAGGACATAACTGTTCATAACATCACTTTTACTCAACATTTTGATTTCACTTATGGTCCAAGTTCAGGTGGATATCTAAGTACTGCAAAAGTTTCATTAAATTCTGTCCAGCGGTCGATTTAAGACGCGCCCACAGTTTGACACATGCGCAGCACGCTGTTGAAACTTGTGGTTTATAATCTGGCACAAAACCGCTCATAACTAATACTTTTTTACTTAACATTTTGCTTTCATTTATGACGCTGGTTTAACTTGAAGCAAATACTGAAAAATTCTGTCCAGCCAATTTTGATGGTGCTGTCACAAAATCTGGCTGGACAGACATACAGATAGACAGACATACAGACAAAATTTTTAATTCTAAAGATATCATTGAAAGAGTGAGTTCTGACCAATGTGCAGATAAACCATTCTTTAATTAATTTATATATGGAATAATTCATTTTGAAATATTGTTTCCTGCGCAGGTTTGTATTGTTTCCTCAGTCAGCCTTATTAATATGATAATGTCTATAATTTTACATTAAGGGTGAGGTAGAGGCTTTAAATCCATACTTTGATATAGGTTATCACCAACAGTCTGACTTTTAGTGGCTAAATATTAAGAGTTTGATGGCAAAATGAAGTAATTCCATTTCTGCAGTTTTATTTAAATGAAGCAAGAAGTATTGCAAAATAATAGAAATATTTTGTGCATGCTTTTCTTAAGTTACAGTGCTCATAAAAAGTATAATGCTGATGTTTTTTTTTTTTATATCAGTTTGAATTTTGTATGATTTGGCAAAACGCATTAACTCCACGTCCCACAGTTTTGTCAGAATGGATGAAATCAGCCTGCAGTCGCGTTTGCCGTTATTTGAATATGCTATTTGATATGAATAATATATCAGTGGAGTATTAATAAAAAATAAAGCAAACTCATGCTATATGCTTGTATAGTGAGTCACTGGCAGCAAACTGAGACAGGGAAAAAGGTGTCGAGATTTATTGCACAGAAATCCTTTTATATCACATAGATTGTTGAAGATCATTAAAAACATTATTAGCTAAATGTATATTTTAGTTTAAAGCATCATCAGCCTCATCCCCTCGCTGTTACAGGTTCACTTCGGTAATTGAGGACATCATTACTGTAGTACAGGCAGGTGCTGTCTAACGGCCTTTTGTGTACTGTTCGACTGTATATACAGTATGTGTCTGTGATCTGATAAAGGATGGAGTGATGTTGTACAAAAAGCTTGCACATCTTTTGAGTGTTGTAATGTTATTTTTCGGCTCAATTTTCCTCCGCTTCCTGGCTTCCAAATGCATCAAAACGAGGTTTATTGAGAGTGATAGCAATATGAAAAAAAAGTAAGTAGTAAAAGTTAATAACAAACTAACTTATCCACACTACTTACTCTATACAGTATCCTACATAGTTTAATTAAGTTTATAATATAGTGTTCACGCAAAATCAAGACCGCATAACATACTGTTTCACAGAACGTCTCGCGAATGTTAAGTGATGCGTACCTGTAGTTCATTCCTACTGAAACAGTAACAGGTAGTCGACATCATTTTCCTTAGCTTAGGGATTTTCCAAAGATCTAGTGAATGTATTTAAGTTCACTCCTGACAGCTGCTGTTTTTGCTCAGCCGGTAGTTTCGCCTCACTGATCACAAGACATTAAAAGCGTTATAATCAGTTTTTCAGGACGTGTCATGTTTTACTATGAAATGCAGCCGTTTCGTGTCATGGTCTGGCTAAAATGTGGGATTTGAAAGCTTGTAAAAGAAGGATGTGTAGTCGTTTTCACATTAAAAGTCATTCACACTCTGTGGGCAGGTTGTATATACTGTAACAGATTGTGTTTGCTGTCTTTTGCTGTCAAACTGTTCATATGAACTTGTGAGACACAAACAGGTTCCAGTCTTTACAGTTCCATTAAATAACATTACTTTAATAAAGGGTTATCTGTTTATTTTTTATATAGCGGTAGCTACTTCACAATAGAGACACATTAGTTTATACAAGGTGACACAGAATAACGGGGAAAACAGGAGGACGCCATCTAAAGGACATAATTTTTAAAAAATGATAAATTCCATCAATGTTTCGTAAATGGCAAGTTTTAGGTTTCAATTACTATGAATAAAATTTATTTATTTTATCACTTCTAGTTTTATTGGATTGTAAAAAAAAAGTTCCCGTTTTTTTGTGTCACCTTGTATAAGCAGCATGAGACCCTCGATGTGTGGTGTGATTTTGCGGACACTGCACTGTATGGGTTTAGATAGATTAGTTAGATATTTTTTATTTTATTTCAGTTTTTCGGATTCAGAGTTATATACTGATTAAAAAACGGTGATTTCCAAATAATTTAGATTCCATGTTTATTTATTTTGTATAGAAAGGTGAAAGTGGAATGTAATTTACCTTACTTTATCGTGTAGCTAGACTCAGGCTTTAAGTCTGGCCGGTTTCTTTGTTGCTGCGGTAACCAATAAAACAACCGTTAATTGGTGAAAAAGATCGCAACGTCATTGACCAATCAGTGGGTGCAGATCGCGGAGCAGTTTTTAAAACTCTCTCTGATTGGCTGAGAAGAATTACAGAAGTATTTTTGAAAACCCAGCGGTGGACCGCTGCCTGAGATGGCTGGTTCCGGGGTATATTATCTGTTTTATTTATCGTCTTAATGTAGTTACGTTGAATCTGTATGACATTATAGTCATAATGTTTTTTAATAATGAAAAAAGAGCTTTTATGTAAATTAATTAACTTCTGCGACGTTATAATGTATATAGCTTGACAGTTTGCAGTATCAGTTAACTGTATTCAGTGTGTTTCATTATTTCTTAGCGACTGAGCAGACACTTTCAAACGCGCAGGAAAAAGAATGGCAGCAGTCGACGTTTCGCCCTGAAGGCCAAGCAGGCATTAACTCCGGTTTCTGGCAGTCAAGGAAACGGGTGAGTACAGAGGCGTCTCTATTAGTCTTAGTCAAAGTTGATTTGTCACACTTCTCATCCCTGTCAGAAGGCTGGCGTTATCGGATGTGAATGCAAATAATTAACACGCAGGAAATTTACCAGTGAACTGAATTAAATGTTTTAGGTTTTAATTATTAATCGAAAAAAACCATAGACATCTAAAAGGATAGCCCGGACATACCCGGTACTTCCGGTGTCAACTTGGGTTGTTGGTACTGCGCAGGAACTCAAATGTATAACATGACTTCCTGCTTGTTCTTCATGTGATTAATCATCAGGGTATTTAATCAAGAAGAAAAATATGATAATTGCTATTGTGAACATCTGCAGAACGTGGGGACATAATATCTTTTAAAAATCGTACAATTTTATGATCGAACTTTTTATGAAGAAGTGGAAGGCGAGAAGTGGAAGGCGAGAAGTGGGGCGGGAGGGGGTGGAGCCTATCACAGGAGATTTAGTGCGCGAGGCAGGGTAGACCCTGGGCAGGGAGGCAATTAATTGCAGCGCGCGCACACACTTTTGGAACACCAATCAGTCTAATTTGCATGTCTTTGGCCTGTGAGAGGAAACTGGAGCACCTGGAGAAAACCCACCAAGCACGGCCCGGGCAGTACGTGCGCACAGACCCCAAGGCGGGAATCAAACCCGGACCCTGGAGGTGCAAGGCGACAGTACTAACCACTGAGTCACCATGCCACCTTACAGTCTCATGCTTGACTGTTAGCATGGTTTCATGTAAATTAACCATTTTATATTATCTAAATAAAGCACAAAGTCCAGTTGCCTTGACAAATGTATATTTAATATAATGTGGAATGTTTCGAAGATGCACACATGGGATTATAAACTTCCATACTCTTTATATTCAGTGAGTGTGCTCTCCGTCTGTCTGTCTCTCTCTCTCTCTCTCAGGCCACATGTGGAGCTGGCTGTAGAGAAGTATCAGAAGAGTGAGAAATTATCCATTTCTCTAAGAAGTGGAAGGTTGTTCAATGTAGTGGGAAACATTCTACAGCCATGTCGGCACATAATCAGTCAGGTAAGTGTCAGTAATGAGTGAAAAGTCAGTGCTGACAAACATGTCTCTGTCCACTGAAACCAATTTCTTAATCCCCAATTATCTCTTTCAAAGATCTGGACTGGATTTTGTAATGTTTTGTTTTTCTGGAGAGTTTATGCTCAAAGAGTGGAAATTCTTCATCAGAAGGTGGAGGAGCTTCAGAAGGAATTACAGTTACTGCGTAATAATTCTCTGGTAAGTAGAACCATATAAATACATACACATTTCATTAAGAGCTGTACCAAAAGTAATGCAAAAGTGGAAGTTGATGGTCTCCCTTCATGCTACAAAATGTTTATGGAAATGCCACCATTGACAAGAGCTATGTGCACAGATAGAAAAAGTTTAAAGAAGGGGAAAACAGCATTCAAGACAAACCATGCAGTGGTTGATCAACAACTGTAAAAAGGGGATTTTCAAAGAGGATTCGGGAGTTGGGTTCAGCGATGGTGCAAATGCATAGCTTGTGATAAAGACGATGTTGAGTAATACCTTGCATGTGTACCCACACTTGTGGTGTGTGCACGTTTGTATGTGCAGCATTATTTGTTGGTTTTAAAACTACACTGAAAATTGCTGAACATTGAAATATACCACAGAAGATCTCAAAGCATTCTTTTCTTTGCCCCTGTTTGTGCTTGTATCTATGCATGTTTTAAGTTGCCTCCTGTGCCCGGATGTTCTGACTACCAAGGTACAACTGTCATACACCACCATCAGCACAGGTCCGTTGCTCCACCTATTGCTCTTCTTCCCCCACCACCTCCACCTCCTCCTCCTCCACTTCCACCACCACCTACTCAGGTGCCAAAGAGACTGCCTTTGATACCTAAGAGTAGCAACAGTCACTCCTCATTGCAGGTACTAATCAAGTTATAAAAAGTAATGGATAACTTTTTCTTTTGTGTCTTTAGTAAATGTAACAGAAGTACAGAGAAACTGAAAAGGGCTGCTCATACTAGTTTTGATATTACTAATTTAGATCACTTATTCTCATTCAGGAGAAGGTTGAACAGCATGTTGTAGTAACTCTTAAGGACCTGCAGAAAGTGCAGCTAAGGAAAGTGACTGCTAATAGCAGAGTTTCGGTGAGTAAACATACTTTATTTTGTCACCTTGAATTTGTGCTACATGTTTGTAAGAAATCTTGAGACTTGAGTTTTCTGTAGATCTCTCCAGATGGAAAAAGAACCCCTCTTATCACTCTAGCAGAACTACAAAAAGTCCGATTAAGACGTGTTCAGTGTAGCTTCCCATCACCAAAGAAGATCAGCCAGAGCAGGTGAGTTCAGTATTAAACTTCATAATGACTGAGTACGAGTTATCAAGAATTGTTCACTCTGGGTCAATTCCAGGGTCTCAAGATGAAGTTATGTTTCAAGCTAAGAATTGTGTTTTAAGTTAATGTATTTTTTTTAGTGATGCAGAGACAAAGAAAATAAAAAATGAAAGTGTGCCAGAAATGTAGTGCATCATAAATATTTTTATTTATTATTATGTTTATTATTATGTGTTTTTTTTTTTTTTTTTTTTTTTTTTACGAGTGCTAGAAATAATTCTGGATATTGTTGACCAGTCAGGTTACCATTGGTACCATTAGTTACAATTGGAATATGAAGAGATTGTCATGCGCCATTATTATTGGTTCTAAACAAACAAAAATAATTAATTCCTTCCACATGGGATAAAAATGTGTAACACCTGTAGGATTATGAAGAAACTGCAACGTTTTACCTCCTTAAACGTCTCCAAAGTCACAATGAGCATATGGGTTAAGTGGCTTCAAACACGTTGTGTGTGTCTTCTAACGCGAGCGTCTGGGGCTTCTAATGCACATGATTTTAGACTAATTTGCGCTTATAGTGTTTTGAGACTGGTGTAAGCTTGTGTAATGAGCTCAGAGGTTGGAGAAAAAGCAGATCAAAGGCTTTTAACGTGGTGTGTG
>JAOVVB010000011.1:8971150-8982569 GCA_028570985.1 Heterobranchus longifilis | reverse complement strand
ACGAGCTCTACAGAGGGTGGTGCGATCAGCTGAGCGCATCATCCGCACCGAGCTCCCTGACCTGCACTCGATCTACACCAAGCGGTGCTGGACCAAGGCCATCCAAACAATGGACTGTTCTGTCTGCTGCGGTCAGGAAAGCGCTTCCGCTCACTGAAGTCCAACACAGAGAGACTGAGGAGGAGCTTCTTCCCGCAGGCAATACAGACTCTCGATCACACCACCACACAGGACTGAACACTCTGCTCCTGCTCATACAGCACTCAGCACATCAACGCACATTTAACTCATTTAACTCATTTGCACACACTTTACTGCTATGCTCATGACTGGACATTTAAATTTTATCCCATCTCAATTCTGTTTTTTTTATTACTTATATATAATGTAAGTTTTCTATATTTTTTATACTGTAAATGTTTTATTATTATAATATTTCAATATTATTAATTAAATATTATTTAAATATTATTAATTCAATATTATTTAAATATTTCATATTTTATATTTCTGTCTTCTTCGAATATTTTCTTTTTATACTCTATATTTCTTTTATTATTATTATTATTATTATTATTATTATATTCTTATTTCATATTTTTTTATTTAGAATACTCGATTTCTCTTTTAAATTTAAGGTCATGGGCGGGTGTTAAAACATATCACTGTATATCACACTGTGTATGACTCAGTATGTGACAAATAAAATGTAGAATTTGAATCCTCGTGCCTGCTGTTAGTTATCGCTCGTCGTTTCTAATTAAGTGACCAGTGAGTGTGTACGTCAGGTTTGTTCTCACCATGCGCATGTGTGGGTCCTGCGTTTGTGCAGCTGTGTCCAGCAGGTGGCAGTACTCCATCTCCTCGCAGAGTTTCTGCAGGGTGTTGATTGGCTCGTTGAGCTGCACTGGCATGGCCACCTTGGACAGGTCCTTCCCGATGTTTGAAGAGAGAATGCTCCACACGTTCACGCCCCCGCTGGTGCACGCACTCGGTAACCTTAAGCGCCGCTTTACCGTGATTCTGTCTGAATGGACACACACTGAACCACAAATAAATAAACAAAATGATTATACAGATCATGGAGAGATATCGATAACACATCTGTGTGTGTGTGTATATAAAGATGACTTACACATGTTGTCTTTCTCAAGCCCTCCCTCACTGATGCAGAGCTCGACTGAAGCATTATCACTCACATCACTTACACAGGATTCATTATCAGAGGCCTGATTGTGCACACACACACACACACACACACACAATAAAGACACACAGCAACATCCTTTAGCCTGCCCTCCTACTGCATGCATCATGTGTATGTCCACTCTGCCTCCTTCTGACCTCATTCTCAGAGGAGCTGGAGGAAAGCAGGTGCTCTTGTGCGTCAAAAAACTCCGACAGTGACTCTGAGATGGATCCCCGCAGTTCGTGCGCCACCTGCTGCAGGAGGTGCTGGGGTCCGTCACTCACGTCCTGCAGGATCACATAAAAACATGGATTTAATACTTAACTCAAGAGTAGCGTCAGAGCAGTCACACATCATAAATCACACACACACACACACACACACACACACACACACACACACACACACACACACACACACACACACACACCAGAGTTTATTCTGTAAATTGAGCAGTGGCGCTTTACAGCACAGTGAACTTTACTTCACATATCCGGCTGGTTAGGAAGCTGGGGTCAGAGCACACGGTCATACATGATGATACGCGACCCTCAGAGCAGACTTGGCGGTGCCAAACTTCTGATCAGTAACTCAGAGCCTTAACCATTTGATGGGTTGCTGTGACCACAGCGTAGAGGAATAACCACTATGTGATCACGACACAACACTTACTTTACTTGTTTCTCTACATGAATATCAAACTTCAGCTTATTGTTAATAAAAAGTCCAAGATCATTTCCTTATTCAGTGACTTCATGTTGAATCCCGTCCTTTATGGTGTATATTATCTCTCAGTCCTCTACTCTTCTCTCCCTGTCTCTCTCTGTCAAGCTACAGACCCCATCCACCCTCTGGACCTGTCTGACTCGTCCTGGTGTCCCGTTTCAGTTGTGAGATCTCATCTCATGGAGGCCCCGTGTGGTCTGTTTGGGATGCGTGTGGTGACTGGGGACGGTCCCACTTGACCATGAAGACGGTCCTGGACTCGGCTGATGCAGACAGCTGTTCTCTGAGGACGTGTGACTGCAGTCGCTCGATAGTTTAGGACTCCCAAAGTTTTGTACCTGAGCCTCCAATAACCAACTGGACTCCATATTAACTTAAACGAATCTCCTGTTATACTGAACTTCCAGTCTCACACAGTATGAGTGCAGATTAATCCCTGCTCTCTGTTTCACCCAAATGAGGATGGGTTCCCTGTCGAGTCTGGTTCCTCTCAAACTTTCTTCTTATTGCCGTCTCAGGGAGTTTTTCCCTCAGCACCGCCGTCGTCCTCGGCTTGTTCATCAGAGACGATCTGATCGGATCATTCTGATTCATACACATTTTAGACTTGCAAAAAAATAAGACACGCATTGGCTTTCTTCCAAACCTACAATAAACCACGGTTCATTATTGTGATGATTCTGATACACGGACACTGTCAGTCACATACCTGATCAGGAACGCTGTTTAATTCCACAGAGCATCTAACTCTGTCTCTCTCCGAACACAGAGAAGTGTATGTAGACCTCAGGGTGGCACACACTAAAGAGAGAGAGAAAGTGTGGCAGAGGTAGAAATCGAGAGATTAAAAAATGGACAGAAGTGCTGTAACTGATCTGCTGCTTCACAGAGAGGAAGAAGCTACAGGACTCACTAGCGCTGGCCAACCTGCAGAAGTCCTCCTGTAACTGTGAGGCATCGATGGGCGAGTCTGGGGTTTCGAGATTAAGCTCTGGACAGGAAGGCTCAGGATGGCTCAGGTTCGGGTTTGAAACATGCAGATCAGTAGATGAAGCTGAGCCAGAAACCTGAGTTGATGAGACAGCATGGTCAGCTTCACGATCATGAACACACACCATCACACTGCAGCACCGCTGTGTGTTTATTACCTGCATGCTGTTTTTGGTGCTTTTCCTCTGATTTTTTGACCTCCATCTCCTCGATCTCTTCTTTTCTTTCTTGGGCTCTACAGTCTGACAGGACAAACGCACAGCGAGTGTTAGCAGCGATCAGGAGGAAACACACCTACAAATACAGTGCGGCGATGGGGAAGTCGCCATGCATACACTACCTGCTGTGTGTTTATAGCAGGGGTTGAGAACGTGCGATGCAACGCCTCCATATTCTTCAGCAGCAGATTGAGCTCTAGCAGAGATGATTCACACTCTGACAGTTCTGAAAGAGTTACGGCACCGACACATCAGCGAGATGCAGAGATGATAAAGGCGCAGTACAGTACAGTACAAGCTGATCTGTAGTGCTCATACCTTTACAGCACTTCTTCAGGTCTTCTGAGCTCTGTAGCCAAGGGCTCCGTGAGAACACTGAAGGTTGTTGAGAGAGAACAGCACGCTGTAGCGCGCGTGAGAGAGCGAGAGAGAGCGAGAGAGAGAGAGAGAGAGGAGGTGAGTAACGCCTGGGTGAGTTTAACGCTTTTTAAGATTATTTCACACTATATGGGATAATCCTAATAAAATCTCCTAAAAAAATCCCTGCGAGTTCTCCATGTAGGATTATATGAAAGAAATCCTCTAACAATAGACCTGCAATTACAGAAATCAGGTCACAAACAGAAACAAGCCCTCGGTGGAACAGCAGCAATGTTCTGTTGAGAGAAAACACGTTTTGTTTCTGGGTAAAAATACATCCATGGAGTGCCTGAGTGAGCTTCAGGTGAAAAGTAGTGGAGTAACGGAGTGGAGTTGAAGTGAACAAGGGATTATCTGTAACATTTAATCGTCATCGTGTGAAACACAGGAAGCTGTTCTGAGAACAGGTGTCAAATGACAGAACAGGTTCAATCAAATGGGTCCTGATTCTACAACTGTTCTCAGAACTGCTTTTGTTTGCACATCAGTGACTTTAGAATTTGTTCAATCAGCTGCACCTCGCTTCACACCGAGGAAGCTCATCATCATGCGTGATCGCTGTCGGCCCGAGCGAACACACGAAGCGGCCCTGTGGCCTGCAGGCGGTTCCCCAACCAGTCTAACCAGCCGCGTGGCCTTGTGCTGAGGTCACGTGTAACTATTAGCTTTAGGTTTCACTGAGATGAAAGAGAAACGCTTTTAAAAAATGACACTTTGTTCTTCTATAATGAAAACTTTGTAACTGGAATGTTTTGTTGATTATTTCCCGACAGAATGAACCATCATGTTCTGTTCCTGACGTATCGGCTGTTCTGTGAGTGACGAGTCCTAACACAGGCAGTGACTGGCAGAGGAAGTACTGTACGTTCTGTAAGTTCTGTAAGTACCCTTCTGAGGGAGGCAGAGTTCGAGTGCAGTTGTCGTTCCTGAGGGTCCATGACTATCTCATTCTGACGAAACACGCGGTGATTTCGTAGCTGTGACACCCACTCGTCAAACTGATCCCGCGACTTCACCTGAAGAAACAACGCCAAGGCAGAGGACAGGAGTCACTGTGTGTGTGTGTGTGTGTGTGTGTGTGTGTGTGTGTGTGATAAATATGCTGCTAGAGTAATAGATTCATTGTGTGTGTGTGTGTCTGCGTCATAAATAGGTGTTTAAGTAACAGATTCATTGTGTGTGTGTGTGTGTGTGTGTGTGTGTGTGTGTGTGTGTGTGTGTCTTGACAAAAACAAATGTAGTGATGCAAATTACTCACACCTCCTTAACCTCTTTTAAATCTCTTTGATTAATCATTAACACTAACCAAACCTCAGTAAAATGACTAATCAAGGCCAGGTCAAAATATCACCTCCTCTGGTATTTACTGCACACTTGTGACTTTGTTTTGGCCGCGGCAAGTCAATATATGAGCATTTTACCCTTTTGAAGCTGTAGCACCTGAATCTTATACTGAAGTATCAATTTTATGCGATTTTCTTTCTCATTAGTGTTGCAGTCTTAAACAATTACTTGCATTTTAAGGGTGGTTTCTGCTGCAGTTATTTTTTATGTCTTACCTCGATTAGATCCTCAGCCTCCCATTTATTGTTCTACTATTTTTTTATGCTTTAAAACTATTTTTGCTGATGTTAAAACATCTTTGGGCCATATATTTGTAACATGTGACAGTTTTGTACAGTATGTACTACTGTATATAGCACACTGATAGATTTTATGATCTGCAATGACGTTATCAGCAAACCAATAAAACCTCTAAAATACTGCAGGTATGTTTCCCAGTGTTTCCACTCTGTCAAACACATTCTTTTCATGAGAAGAGTAGTGGACACGTTGTCTTCTTGGCCTATTTTAGGTTAGCAGGTGAACTGTGTTCATGAAATGAAAGCAGATCTTTGCTTACCCTGGAGCAGCCACAAACACATATCAGCTGTTGAGAGGTATGACGTAGAAAAACTACAAAGTGGAACAAGATGCTGTATATCTTCCAGACAATGCCGGTTCTGTTTTATTGCTGTGTAAAGCTGGATTTCTGATTCCACTGTGGTGTCGCAATCATTACGGTAGATTTATAGTTCAGTATAGGATTTCTGTTAATTAATTTGTAGATGATGATGATGATGATGATGATGATGTCTTCACAGGCCAAAATAGAGTGGAACATTTTCAGATGTAGTTGGTGAATATATCTGCCAAAAAAGGGGATTTTTTAAAGGCTCAGTTTTTAAAAAAAAAAGATCTTTCTAAAAAGATTTTTAGAAACTTTGAAAAGAAAAAAAGAGCCTGAAAATAATTTTTCCACCTCTTTTCACAGATTAAACATTAAAATATAAATAGATTAGAAAAAATTACCTGGCAGAAAAAAAAGTCTTGCTTACCTCTCAGAGCTTCTGTACATTTTCATTGAAAAACCATTCAAATTATTACGGTTTTCTGATTTACTGATTTAGTTGTTATTGTGAGGATCTGTACTAACAAAGATGTTTTCTTAAGTCTGCAGAATACGATATGTAGGCTGGGACATCTCTGCACCACAATATTTAATTTAAAGTTATATTTTGACATATTATAACAAATATTGCGCCTCCTGCAATTTGAAAATTGCACTAGGCCATATTGCGATTCCGATAAAATTCTGATTAATTGTTCAGCCCTATTGAAGACCACATTAGCATATGCACCTTTTGTTTGCATAAACATTAATATAATAGCATAGTCAATACCTTATGTACTGTATATGAAAACCATATCACATGTGCATTAACATTAAAGATGGCACCATGTGACCATGAGCAGTAACTTTGTGCACATTGCAGATAAGAAAACAGCAACCAAACTTTTGCCAAGTGCAGGTTTAAATGAAC
The DNA here is from genome assembly GCA_028570985.1 of Heterobranchus longifilis. NCBI lineage: Eukaryota > Metazoa > Chordata > Actinopteri > Siluriformes > Clariidae > Heterobranchus > Heterobranchus longifilis. The sequence goes on along the minus strand of JAOVVB010000011.1, from coordinate 8,976,162 downwards.
ACAACTTAAAGTAAATCAAATGTGCATATAACACCATTATAAACAAAGCAATGTGCAATTGTGCATGTAAGCATGATTCTGGACACTATTTACAGTGAGTTTTTCAAAGCGCGGTAATCAAACACGGTTTTAATGATGATGAAAATTTGAAACGGTAATACTAACCGCCCAATATTTTACCGTGACTTATCACGAATCCGGAAACCGTTTCATCCCTACAGTCGAAAGGAGGAGTGCAGGAGGCCGCGGTGCCTGATGCTTTTGCTTCCAATCACCATGTGGACGATTTCTCACACTCTTCTGGGAAAAGCCCAAAGCACCTGTGACATCTAACATCCATCCCCTGTGTTTCTCTCTAGAGCAAGATGATTCTGAACTAAGACATTAAATTATTAAGTGTGGTGAATCTTGGCTGGCTGGAGTCTTTCCATTGGCAGATGAGAAGCCGCAGTCAATGTGTCAGGAGCTCATAAAACAGGCTGTCCACACCGTGTTGCACACTGCCAGGGTATTTCCTGGCTAAAAATGAGGGAAAGGTGACACCCAAAGTGTGTGACCTATTGAACTGTCATTTATTAGAATTCTTTTTTTAGGAATATAAATATTTTACTGTACTAAACCCTAAGCACATGTACAGTATGAGGCCACTATATAGGAAGCAGTGGCTATGATGCAAATAATCTTGTATCCGTTGAAACAAAAAAATAGAGATTTTGTGTTAAAACATGTTTAAATAATAAGACAGGGTCTGTGTACAACATAGTCAAATGACAATTGTTTGTTTTAGCAGTATGGTGCTTTAAATGAATCCTGACATACCAGAAACCACAACACCAGCTTGTAATCCAATATACCGGCTTTACAATAAGCCCTCCCGTTGTGAAGCTTTATCATATTCCGTTTTTGTTGAGACTGTGCCAGAGAGATGTTGATTCAACTCTTTTTCAAGGCTGAATGTTGTGGTTGTGTATTGTTTGATGTTAGTGTTCTACAATAAGCTTCAAATTTATACTAGCTGACCTTTGACACCTCTACTCTGGCTCTCCCCTTTCTCATCACTCCCTTCCTTCTGCAGTTGTCTTGTTAGTAATTAATTATGGCTGGCTCGCCTATTACTCCCGTTATGCCCTTTTTTCATTCAAACAATATTATGACTGGTGTGTTAACTGTATGCCAAATTAATCAGAGCACACACAGGACTTTGACCCAGGAGACCGGAGTTCGAGTCTGTCGATTCGAGTCTGTGTGTATCACGCGACCGGCACATGTATTTAAAACGGAACATGGAAGTAGGGATTAATCCATTAAAACATACCATGTCGTTTTGTTACCTAAACCTAACAAAGTGTTTTTGTTGCCTAAACCTGCCAAATTAGTCCCAACGTTTCCCAACGTTAATTACAACGTTAATGACGTGTGTATCACACGACCGGCGCATGTATTTAAAACGGAACACAGAAGTAAGGATTTTAATGCAATCCCAGTGTTTTTTTTACTAACCATACCAAGTCGCGTTGTTGCCTAAACCTACCGAATTAGTCCCGTTGCACAACATTAATCGCAGCATTAATGACGTGTGTATCACGTGACCAGCACATGTATTTAAAACGGAACACAGAACACGTATTACATCTACGAACTGTTGTGCATACATTTTCATATTCATTACACGACCTGTTTATGAGAATGCGTTGCTCCGGTGCAGCGTGATGCCCACACGGGTAAGCGTGGCTTCTGTGGTCAGTGTAGCAGCTTCAGTTGATTATAATGGACGCGCTCTGTTGTGGGCATGCTGTGGCAGATGTGTCGTGCCGCGTCCGTGCCCATTTCGGCCATCCCCAGCCCGCACTTCATTCAGCTTTGATCTATTGCTACAGGTCTCAGGTCTGCGTGTCAATATGTCTAATACCCGAGTGGTGAACTGTGAAGTGCAGGAAAAATAACATGTAGGGTTGCAACAATACATTCTTTTCATTTCGAGTAATCTGCCACATGACAAGTTTCTAGAATCCCAGGTGACATTATCAAATGTAGAGACTTCCGTAGAAATTATGACTGGGGCAAAGGAGGATGTCAGGTGAGATTGTTATCGAGTGACAGTCTGTATAGGAAGGAGGGGGTCGGACTTTGATACAGGAGACCGTTGTTCATTTCCTGTTTTCAACAAACAGTCACTGTTTTTTCTTGTATGACCACAATAGTTCCCTAACCTTAACCACATGTTTATTATTAGAAGCATGACATCAGAGGTCCAGTAACCTTAACAAAGTAGTCATTTTAATTCTCAAACCACAATCACAATCTTTCCCTAAACCAAACCAAGTCGCATAATAAAACAGATTTATTTGTAGCGGTTTTGGAAGGCACAGACAGATTATGTCGTCCTGACGATAGGGGTGTCAAATCAGGAAACCCCTCTATGTGTCGTTCTAGAGGGCATGGACAAACAATATCTATATAATAATAAACTTTAATTTGGAGGACTTATTGCAATTTGATTTGTCTGAACAGCAGTCCAAAACCTAAACATAATACAATTTGCTATAATGCAAGAAAAAGAAAAGCAGAACATTCTCAAATTTGAGAACTGGGAGCCATCAAATATCTGGCATTTTTGCTTGAAAAATTACATAAACCATTAATCAATTATCAAAATAGTTCCTGGTTAATGTTCTTCTGTCAATCAACTAATCGATTAACCGACAGATAATTGCAGCTCTAATGGAATGCATTTCTACTCTTTTCAACCACAGCTGCTGATCGGGTCTAATTTTTATTTTGTATTAATTTTATACACGTTGGGTTTGGGAACGTTTTCCACAGGTCGGTTTCAGGTCCGACATTTTGTACCCTTGAAGATCTCTACATTGCAGGTCCCATGTCAGTTCATTTTTGTCCCACTTTCCCACTAAGAGGAATGAAAAATGCCCTCAGTTTTTTTCCCTTGCCATGGATGTTTTGCGACAAAGCCACAGTCACTTCACTTGTTCCAGATTTAGGAACAATGTTGGTTATCTGAGGATGAGACCGTTTTTGTTGATCTTTATATAACTTGTCACATCACAAGGTCTCCTCATAGAGGCTCAAACAGGGAGGTATTCCATGACCTTAAAGAATGCTGAATACCTTTGACATAAAGTAGGCAAACAATATCTCTCAATATCCTGTGTCTTTATTTATTTTTTTCTGAGTCATCTGCTGCTTCCTTGGCAGACTGGCAGGGCTGGAACAAATGATTCCCCCCTGCATCCTGCCATTGTTGGTATTCCTTCTCACTGTCTTTATTGACTAAGCACTAAAGCAGTGGTTCTCAAAGTGGGGTCCGGGGACCCCCAGGGGTCCTTGAGGGGATTCCAAGGGGTCCCCAGCTAAAAGGGGAATCATTTATTTTCACTATAATTCCATCCTTAAGAGACAGAATGTATCTATTTTGGTCGTGGGTTTCATACAAATAGGCCCACATACACATGGGGGACCCTGGGACAAAGTCCTATCAAATGGGGGTCCGTGGTCTAATTTGTGTCAGTTTAGGGGTCCTTGAAAAAGGGTTTGGATACTGAAAGAGATGCCTGGGGCTGAGGCCAGGAGACTGGATGACAGATTATTGTTGCAGACTAATTATCTCAGTTGAAGTTATCTCTTTTCTTTGTTAATTTGTCAAGCGATGACAAGTTGGTACTGTATTGTTTAGAAAACAGAAGGAGTCTTTGAAGGAGGCGCGGCTAACCACCGGTCTCATGCACCCACATGCATCTGAACAGAGCTTTGTAGAACTCATTCAGACTTCATGTGTCAATTGATCTACTTCTTAACATACACAGAGCAAGAAGCATCAACCTACACCATTTGTATTTGTTATATATTTTTTATAACTTTGTTTTTCCAAGATGTGAGGCACCATTGTGACATATAACCAAGGTCAATAGGAAACGAAGAAATACACAAAAGCAAATGCCCACAACAACAGCAATAAAAACACACAGAAAAGGTTACAAATATTATACTAAAAAAATAAAAATAAAAGCTAATACACGCCTTTATATACCCTCCAAATCCCTGCAACATCCCATTCAACCCCCACATCCCCACAGCATTTCATCCATATACATTAAAAGTCATATGATTCATGGGTCTTTCTCTCACTTGTTCTAACACTGACCTCCCTCATCCGCCCCGCCACAGAAATGTGTTACATTTGTTGTTAATGTTATATATTTCCCCCTCAGGGTAGATAAGTAGGCAATTAAGTTGATTGACACTCATTGTGGTTGAAAGTTAAAAGAACTCAACCATGAAACTAGAGGACTATTGCACACTGAAAACAGAATAAAAGGAACAATCTGATGTTGGTGTGTAAACCCTTTCTCTACATTTTTGGACTTGTTTATCTGTATGTTAGATAAACAACATTACGAGTATAGTAATAGTGTTATAAGGATATAAATAATGCTTGGAAACCATTAAGAACTAGAAGGGCACTCGGAGAGCGCAGACATCCGCCAAGGTCATGCCCAATCCCACAATGTTAATGAAAGTGAAAAATAATTTCTGTACTCGCCCTGTGATTCGAATCCACTCCAAAATCTAATGCTTTCTTCCATGGCCCATGCTACACCCTTCCCTTGAGTTTCATGAAAATCGGGCCAGTAGTTTTTCCGTAATCCTGCTGACAAACAAACAGACAAACAAGCAAATCAAAAACATAACGTCCTTGGTGGACGTAAAAATAGACTTATGTGATGTATGTAGGATTAGTTGAACTCCAAGAAAACTTTGTCAAAACAGGTAAATCTTTAATCTAGAGCAGGGGTGTCCAAACTTTTTAGAATGGGGGCCAGATTAGATAATGTGAAAATAGCTGGGGGCCACATTAGGACCAGCTGCTTCTTGCATATCATAATCATATGTGTTATTTTAAAAAAACACATACAATACAATTGTACTTTCAGGATTTTATTTTAAGTGCCATACTAATACATGTATGTGTGTCATGCACCCAAACCAGAAACAAA
>JAOVVB010000011.1:8958933-8971050 GCA_028570985.1 Heterobranchus longifilis | reverse complement strand
TGTGCATCCCATGTGCATCAGTGATCCTTTGCCGCACGTGACCCTGTCTCTACTTCACAGGTTTTCCTTCCTTGGATCACTTTTGGTACGTCCTAACCACTGCAGACCAGGAACATCCCACAAGAGCTGCAGTTTTGGAGTTGCTCTAATGTAGGCCTCTAGCCATCACAATCTGGCGCTTGTCAAAGTCACTCAAATCCTTACGCTTGCCCATTTTTTTCTGCTTCCAACACATCAAAAGGTTCCCTCACTGCATAATATATCCTACCCACTTTTCAGCCCTCATTGAAACCTGGGATGTTCCTGGTCTGCAGTGGTCAGGACATACCAAAAGTGATCCTAGGGAGGAACACTGTGAACTGGCAACACTGTCATGGGTGGCCAAGGCTCACTGCTGCACATGGAGAGTAAAGGCTGACCTGTGTAGTCTGATCCAATAGAAAAACTAGTGTGGTCATAATGTTATGACTGTTGTGTGTGTGTGTGTGTGTGTGTGTGTGTGTGTGTGTGTATATATATATATATATATATATATATATATATTGTTTGTTTAAATAGAAAAATGCAAGCCTTTTGTTTCTATATTTCATAATTTTAGTGCCATACTCCATTAAAATATATTGTTTACTTGTCTGTTCTTGTCCTCTTGCAGGCCTTTGGAGAATTGCAAGCCAAAATGATCGATACGCAGCAGAAGGTTAAGCTCGCAGACCTGCAAATCGAGCAACTGAGTCGCATGAAGAAGCACGCTAATCTGACCCATGCAGAGATCACTTCACTCCCCAATAGCACTCGGATGTACGAAGGAGTAGGACGCATGTATGTATCTTGCTCGCCATGCAGACGCCGGCACATTTGATCAATAAAGTTTAGAGATTGAAAGTCAGTCTTTTCATCTTACAGGTTTATCCTGCAGTCGAAAGATGAGATAAATAATCAGCTGATGGAAAAGCAGAAAACTGCAGATGACAAGATCAAGGAGCTGGAGGTAACAGCCTTTCATGCACATTCACACACAAACCTTAGTGTACATTTACAGGATTTGTTAGTAAATGCATTATTTTGCTGTGGTGATAGTGGAATAAAACACCTCAGGACGTGATGAGTGTTAGGATGGTAAGTAAATCACACATTTATGAAATAAATCCAAATCAGGATTTATCAGAATCATTGATATTTGGTCCCAATAGCAGACAAGAAAATGTTCTCAAAATGTGTTCAGATTCCATCTTCTAATAAAAACTTTTTTAATCCATTACATATGGATAACCCTACCGGGCCAGGAAAAAAAATCTCACACTCTAAGATTTCATTCGATCACCTTTAGCATTGATTACAGCACACAATGTGGTGGCTGGTTCATGTGTGAAAATGATTCCTCATGCTCCCAGAACCACTCTTTCACAATTTGAGTCCTGGAGTATGCCCATGCATCAGGAAAGAAAAAAAATCATTCGTGTGATAACCTAGCCATTTAATACATTCAAGTCATCAGCTGATCTCATTTTATTGGCACATAACATTGCTGAGTCTAGACCTAACCAACTGAAGCAACCCCAGATCGTAACACTATCTTCCAAAGACGTGTACAGGGGCCACTACGCGTGATTGATGCATCACTTCATTCTCTGCCCTTTCTACCCTGGCGCAAACTGAAGCCTTTTTTTCTGATGCGATTCACTAAAAAGTGGTTTTCTTATTTACACACAGCTGTTTAGTCCCAATCCTATGAGTTCTCATCACGTTGTGTGTATGGGAATACTCTTATGTATTTATGTATAGTTTTTACTGTTGATTTTTTTTTTTTTTTTTTTTTTTTTACCCTGCAACTTCACCAAGCGTTTATGTGATCCCCATTTATTTATTTATTTTTCTCAAGGTTTATTACTATCCTTCCGGGTTTTTAAAATGTATTGAAGGGTTCTTAACCCAGTTCCAGTAATTTTAAATCCTTAGTTGTTTTCTTTGCTTGATTCAGCCCAATAATAACAACTTTCTGATGGTGGCTTTTTTTTTTTTTTTTGGCCAGTGTACAATATCATGTCATAATGTATGATTAATCATGTCAGTAATCAGGTCTGTTAATATCAGGAACTAAAGCAGTAATTATTATATTGAAATAGAATAATAATATTGATAATGTTTTGTGGTGAATATTTTATCCATTGAGACAGAGCACTGTCTTGGCATTTGTTGCTTGGTCTGCACTGTACAGAAATTTGGGGAATTCCAAAAAAAAAGGGAAAAATAGCATTGGATGCCTGTGATTTCATTGGTACCAAATCCCTGCTTTGCATCATGCTCTGCAGAACTTCTCAATAACTCAAGCTGTCAGAAAATGAAGAGAAAATGGAATAATTTGGTGCATGAATAATACTTATTGACGTTATAATGAACTTGCATATCTTTGCGGCTTTAAATACTGGAATTACTGGAATTGGAACTTTACATAAAATTATGGTCCTAATTTAGCATATTATTAGATTTGATATTCATAGTAAATAAAATGTGAGTGATGACAGTGGAGTTAAGAATAATAACAGCATTAACTGTAATTACAGTATAACTAATGAGGCATGCATATTGTACCCTACCCTTCCATACAGGACGTCCTCATTGTGGTCTAAGTGAATACATTCTAGCTTCAACCAGCTGGGGGATTCTCTTTATTAAGTCAGTTCATTTATTGTAACAGGCAGAAAATCACTAAGGATTTGTACTAAAGTATTCAAATATCACTTTTTCTTTTGTAGTTTGTACAGGTCTGAAAGGTCAGTTCTTGCAAAGACATTATTGTTAAGTGAATTTGCAAAACCCATCAAGTACCATGATGAAACTGACTCTCATGAAAAGCATCCCAGGAATTCAAGACCAAAACCTTACTTCTGCTGCAGAGAAGTTGTTAATTTATTTACCAACTTCAACAATCACCAATTTACAGTACCTCAGATTGGAGCCGTTAGTAAGGCTTTACAGAGCATAAGTAGCAAATGCATCTCAATATCAACTGTTCAAAGGAGATTATTGTATATTTTGGATGCCTTCAGAATAGTTTTACTCACCAGATGAAATGGGCTACTGGATGTATGCACAGATTATGTACAGTATTATTCATTTAACAGGAAGAAGTTTTTTCGATGCTGTGCGCAGCCATGTTGTTTAGATTTCACTCTTAGGATTGATCCCACACATTTAGGATTAAAACAACCTTCCCATTTATTCTTCCAGTTTGCCACAGTTTACAGGTTTGTACAAGTTTGTGTCTACATGTCTACGTTCATCATGCATGAAAAAAAATCCAAGGACAAGACATCACACCAACTGTTTTTACTAAAACCGTGATGTGTTTTATTCTTTTATTTTGGTATATCTTGGATACTGACCTGCAAACGAAAAAGAAGACAAGGCCCTCATTGTAAATGTACAGAATAATTGTTCACGCAGTGACATCATACCAGACGGCAGGCCTGCAGGGTTTACACTGCTATGTTCCCATGACTATTATGTTGTAACGTTTTCGTGGTGTTTTCTCTTAAATCTCTCAGCTAATGAGTAATGGCATTGGCTGCGTCCTTTGTGGCCGTCCGTTTTGTAATCGACCACGTCAGCCAGGTATTTGTGTGCTCTTTCACACTAATGACATGGTTGTTTACGTTAAAAAACAAACAGGGAATCCCTTATTGTAAAGTTCCTCAGCTTCAGGTTACAACTTTTATAATATGTAAAAGTTATATATATTATAAAATGTTTTATAATAACATTTTATAATATTTACTGTGTATATATATATATATAATTATTTATTTACATGATTTTCTCATGATTTCATAAAACCTTCATCCTTAACATTGCACAATTTTGGAAATTTAAATGTAATTCAACTGACGCAACAACCCACGTGCATAGAATATGCCTACTTGCATAGAATATGTAGGATATTGCCTCATGGTTCAAGCCCATCACCCAGCTCTATGTGTATAAATGCTTGTAAAATCTTTTCTACTGGTTTTGTTCTATACCATAGTTTTAACTGCTTGACATTTTGTCGTGTTGTGGTTCCCTGGGTAACTTGTTCAAGTCTCTGGTGGTATAGTATTAAATCTGATTTATCAGTCAGCTGAATTGCTCCATATAACCTGGAGAAAATAAGGTGCTTATAATAAGGTATTTAAGTGTAATTTTTCCAAATAGGGATAGTTTTTCTGTAAAACACTGTTTCCAAAATCATCTGTACCCCCGCTAGTACTAAAAGGTGAAGCCTCTCCCATAGAAAATAATCCAGGGACCCTCCAGGTATGAGTTTGGTAAGTTTGTTGGAGTGTAAAAGTTCTTCATGAACCAGGGAGAAATCCAGACAACCAAACTCTGGTCTTGTAAATATGCACTGGCCTACAGGGTGCCGGTTATTTCCTGTTTCACATTATGTGACCAAGAAAAGGTTGTTAGGGTCAGCAAAGGAGATGGGATGCCATATCAATTATATATTGTTTAAATGCAAAGGGACTCACCCTCATAAAAACTCGGCACCATTGTGGGTGGTGCAAGTGGTGGCACTGAGAACGTCATGAAACATGCATGCCTGGCTGTATTGAACCGATCAGTTTTCCTATACAAGGTACAAAGACATGCTGTTTTGTTCCATTTAAGTTCTGGTACCAAAGTAAAACTATAAACAGTTGAGAGTTGCACCGACCCAACGTTCACAATGAAATTGAGCAATCATTCAGCAGGGTGAAAGGAATTTGTCTCTGTGAAAGAAAATCTGTCATCATGAGTATTTGTACATGTCAGCTGAACAATTCAATTCAGACCACAGCATCTCTTTCATCACTAGTAGTGTTTGGTGAAGCCCCGTCACCCTGTGCCCCCATGGTTCAAGGATTCAAGGATTCTTTATTGTCATACCAGCACACTTCCATGATATGGTACGAAATTAGTACCCAGGTTTTTTTCGTTTAAGCCACATAAATAACAGGGTGATATAAATATGTACATATGTATATACATGGATATAAATAAGAGCAGTCAGAGATATATTATGCAAGAATTAGACGTAAGCTATACATGGTGTATTGCACATTTACAGAAACTATATTGCACACTTTGTACATTGGGCTAATAAAGTTATATATGTATTGCACCTTAGGATTATATATGCATTTTTTATGCACTTAAAATATAGAGATATATTGAAATTAAATGCTATCTATTGTTAGCATCTTGTGATTGTGTATGATTGTGTTTGATGGGAGAGGACCTACAGAGCAAGGCTAGAGTTCAGCAGTCTAATTGCCTCAGGGTAGAAGCTGTTTTTGAGCCTGGTGGTCTTGCACTGAAGGCTCCTCAGCCTTCTGCCTGAGGGAAGAGGTTGAAATAGAGCATGTGCAGGGTGAGTGGAGTCCTTAATAATGCGGAGGGCTCTTCCTCTGCATCTTGCAGTGTACAGTTCGGTGATAGAGGGGAGCCTGCTCCCCACTGTCCTCTGTGCAGCCTTAACTACTCTCTGCAGGGCTTTCCTCTCAGCTGCGGTGCTATTGCCATGCCACACAGTGATGTAGGAGCTGATGATGCTTTCTACCGCTCCTCGATAGAAACTCTTCAGAACCAGGCTCCCAAGCCCAGCTCGTTTTAGCTTCCTGAGGAAGTAGAGGCGCTGGTGGGCCTTTTTAATCAGGCCCGAGGTGTTAACGCTCCAGGTTAAGTCCTTAGCTATGTGGACGCCCAGATACTTAAAGCTGGGGACCACTTCCACAGCAGCTCCATCAATGTGTAGGGGGAGAGGAGTTCTCTTGTCCTTCCTGAAGTCCACCAGGAAGGTCTTTTTTACATTGATGCAGAGGTTGTTATCCCTACACCACTGTACCAGTTGTTCCACCTCCTCTCTGTAATAGGATTCATCGATGTCAGTGATGCGTCCCACTACTGCTGTGTCATCTGCGAATTTAACTATATGGCAGCTGGAGTGTCTCGCTATGCAGTCGTACGTCAATAGAGTGAACAGGAGGGGGCTCAGCACGCAACCTTGAGGCGAGCCTGTGCTGAGGGTGATGGAGGAGGAGATGGTATCGTAGATCCTGACAGTTTGAGATCTGTTGGTCAGGAAGTCGAAGACCCAGTTCCCCACTGTAGGGCTTAAGCCAAGAGAGGAAAGCTTTACAACTAGTGTCTGTGGAGAGATGGTGTTCAAGGTAGAGGAAAAATCCAGGAAAAGCAGGCGGACATAGGAGTTCTTATTCTCCAGGTGTTTAAGGGCTGTGTGGATCACTGACGAGATGGCGTCATCTGCGGAGCGATTTGACTTGTACTGATGGGGGTCCACAGTGGTATCGATGGAGGCTTTGATGTGGGTCATGACCAGCCTCTCGAAGCACTTCATGACTACCGGGGTTAAAGCTATGGGTCGGTAGTCATTCAGACAAGTCACTGTTGAACACTTAGGGACTGGAACAATGGTGGCAGTCTTCAGGCAGGTGGGAACAGACGCAGTTGACAATGAGGTGTTAAATATGTCAGTTAACACTTCTGACAGCTAGTGAGCACAGTCCTTAAGTACCCTCCCTGGTATGTTATCAGGGCCTGCAGCTTTACAGGGGTTAATTCTTTTTAGAATCCTCTCCACGTCAGCTGTTGTTACTCTAAGGGGCGTGTCATCAGGAAGTGTTTGGAGCTTAGTACAGGGTGGAGGTTTGTCGTGTTCCTCAAAGCGGGCATAGAATGAGTTTAGTGTGTCTGGCAGGGAGGGGTCCCTAGGGCATTCTGCATTTTTGGTGGTGTAGTCTGTGATGCATTTAATGCCCTTCCACATACTCCGTGGATCGTTGGATGTAACCCTGGATTTTCTGGGCGTATGTGGCTTTAGCCCTCACAACGCCTGCCGTCAGTTGTTTCCTCGCCATCTTTAGCGCTGATGCATCACCTGCCCTAAATGCAGCATCCCTGGCTTTCAGCAGAGCCTTTACTTCAGCATTCAGCCAGGGCTTCTGATTAGAGAAGCAGGTAATTGTCTTGGTGGTGGTTACATCATCAGCACATTTGGATATGAAGCCGAGGACGGAAGAAGTGTATTCATCTAGGTTCAGCTGAGTACACTGAAAGCAGTCCTGGAGCACAAGGGCTGCATCACTGGGCCATACAGTTAGATAAAGTGGATTAGATTACAGTCAAGCTCAATGTTAAGTGTACAGTAAAGTCATGAAGCTGAAAAATACACATCAAGTTGGTAAATTGAGCGAGTGTTAGTGTAGGCTGTTGCATCACTGGTCCATAAAGTTAGCAAAGACATAAGAGCCTTGGATTGTATAATTGTTTACTGCAGTGTTTAATAGGTGTCAACTGGCAATGATGCTTTTAACTGTAACTGATACAATGAGAATCTTTTCACTTCTTAAACAACCATGCCTAAAGACGTGTCTTATCATTGTGGACAATCAAATTATTGTCCTGCATCAAGCAAAGAAGAAAACTACGTTCCTGAAATTCCTGGGACTGGGTTAGGAGCCATGCGACACATTATTAAACCCTGAGAACATCGTGCTGTACCCTCAACTTCACAGATGCGGTCAGATAAACATAATGAATGAGTGTAATCAGAGATCACTTAAACTCATGGGGAAACATCAGAGCTGTGTTAGTGACAATAAGAGCATTTCCACCCACTTACAATGTGATGAGAACTCACAAGATTTGGACTAAACAGCTGTGTGTTTATAAGAAAACCACCTGTTAGTGAGACAAATCATAAAAAAGGCTTCAGTTTGCTAGGGAGCATAAAAATTGGACTTTGGAGCAATATAAAAGGGTCATGTGGTCTGATGAGCCCAGATTGAGCCTATAGCAGAGCGATAAAAGGAAGTCAGCTGATGACCTGAATGACTTGATTGACCACTTTATTACATCTATGGAGCTTTTCTTTACTGTGTGTGGTGAGAGGAATAAATGTCACAGATGAATTGGACACCAAAGAGTCCTGACCTTAAACCTTTGGGATGTGCTGAAGGAGACTTTTACAGAACAGTTTGATTCTCCTGTCATCACTAAACGATCTCGGCCAAAAATGAACGCAACTCTGGATGGGAGTAAGTGTTGTGATGTTAAATAAGATTGAAGCGCTGCTACATTATTGTGCAGAATCAAAGATAAAGGCGATCCAACAAAATCTGTTTCTTGTAATTGAAATAAAAAATAAATAATTTTATCAGATTTCTGACAACATTCTTTGTTATGAAGTTGATGCACTGAGACCAACCCAATAAGATAAATGTGGTAATTTAAATAAATTTAACTGAACAGTCAAGCTCAATGTTAAGTGTACAGTAAAGTCATGAAGCTGAAAAATACATATCAAGTTGGTAAATTGAGCGAGTGTTTAGTGTAGGCTGTTGGGAGCCATTTGGAGAGGTCACCGTGGGGTCAGGCAGAGCACCATGGTCATATTTCTCTCTGTTGCATAATTAAGCTGAATTAAGCCCTCAGAGTGATTTATCATTCAATTAAAGCATCAGTTCAGTAACAAAAGCTCTCCATGATCTCCATGATCTGTCTGTACACAAAATGTTCATATTGTCCTTTTTTGCATGAAACACGATTTGGTCTAACAAGTATCTTTCAATAGATTTTTGCTTGAATATTAGTGTCAAGTACATGTTTTTCTCTTTCAGGCAGCTTGTTGAATGGCTGGAGCCGAGAGTGAGATCTCGGGACTGATCAGCGAGTGATTCAGACTCTTCCAGCAGCCGTTCAGCCCAGTCCCCACACAAACGCCCTAGTATTTCCCTGGAAGATTCAGCAGTGTTTACATTCGGATCTATTTTGGATATCTTTAATACCATTTGTAGTCATGCCCTGATCAGCAAACATTTCCCTCATCTTCATATCTTGCTTTTCTGGTTCTGGTTTTTGCGAGTCATCCTGAACTCAAGCTAAAGCTCTTGCAGGTTTATCTTTAATCTTGTCATCTCGGTCCACCCACTGGCCTTGGTGGTGGTAGCCAAAGTAGCTGCTGGGTTTCAGCAATGCTCGGCTGTCTACTGCGAGGTAGGAGCATGTCTCAGAGGCTCAGTGTTTTGCTCCTACTCTTCGGCCTGGCGTGGTGCCTGCTGCTGCTGCACTACACCATTAACCAGCCACGGCGCCAAAGCAGCACCGAACTGCGCCAGCAGATCCTGGAGCTGAGTCAGCGCTACGTCAAAGCTCTCAGCGAGGAGAACCACGAGCTCACAAGGCCATATAACCCCTCAATGGCTGGATATGGTAAGGCTCAGGTGCTTCACTGGCAGATGTTTACAGATGTTTGTAATTTGATTGGCTTATGAGTTCTCTTGGATATGAAACACATGCAAACTCAGGTGAAACAGGGGAGCATTTCAGGCTTTACATTAGCTTATACATAATACATTATCTGCTGAAAACATTGCTGTATCTGACTTGTATATACATAAAGTAATTTTTATTTATTTTTTGGATGAAGAACCATTCTCTGCAGTGACACTAAATGACATTGAAGAGGCAGTGGGAGTGTAACAGTTACAGCATAGTAACAGTGATTTCTAAATGCCTTACTGTCACTGCTAGATTTAGAAAAAGTCCTTCAAAAAAAAGTTCAGCCAACAGCAGTCACGTTGTCTGCAACTGTTCACTGCCAGAGGATGGATCGTACGGTGTGCATGGAAGATGATAAGCTACGGTCTCTAAGCTATGATCAGTGTTTTCAGAGCATTAGACCAGATGTATAAATTCAATGATATGGCTAATTCATAAATTTTAGCCAAGTATTAATTTAGATATTAAATATTTGCTCCCTTTTGCTACAGCTGATCTGAAAAGGACCATTGCAGTGTTATTGGATGACATCTTGAACCGTTTGATGAAGCTGGAGAACAGATTGGACGCTACAGTGAACGCATCAGTGCACAGCCATTCTCACATGACCGGGACTGTCATGCACATGCCAGTTAAACAGAACGACTCCGGCACAAACGCTCACAGCAATCAGGTGCAGCCGTAGCCACTGACGTAAGCTGGGATGGACTAGCAGCTTACGGGTTACACCAGTGATGCGGTGGTGACACAATGACTCTAAGACTGATCTAATGTGTGTGTGTGTGTGTGTGTATATTTCAATTAGGGATGTAACCAAATATGAATACTTTAGTCAGATTCAACAGATAAAGAATCCTAAATGAAATGTATACAGATCCAGGTAGTAAGCAGAGTGCTTTTGTTTTTAAGAAAGCTTTACAAATTGCTTCAGACCAGGTGTGTGCAGTGGGTGATTAGCACAAAGTGTTAGAAAAGTTAGACACGCTTCAATTTGCTTTCTCAGTCTTTTTGTGGGAAGCGAGTGATTTTCAATTCACAGCAATTATGTATTATATGAGGAACCTGGCGACTCTGTTCCCGGGGCACAAATGTTAGACGGTGCACTACTTGGATTTTACCCAACCACAAAACAGAAATACTTTTAAAAATAAAATATTATATGGCTATTTTTGTCAGATGTAAATAAAAGTTTCTTGATTTGGGAAAGACATCACAGCCTTGGAACAGTTCGCTCGCTTACTTACAGTGTGTGTAATTCAGGAGTTGAATAAAGTTGTGTTCTTTACCATAAAAACACTTACTTCAATGCTTCTATGAATATTAATTCTAGACCACAATTGGCTTATTGGATAATCGCATGAATGAGTAGAGGCACAGTTCCGGTGTGTATTGTGTTGGAATTAGCACAAATTGTTGCATAGAAGAGGAAAACTCTTTCCATGAGTGTCCAGATCAGGGAAACAGCAGAACTGTGTAACATTTTCAATAACTGCATCACTGCATGTTATTTTAATAGATTTTGTGCTTATATTTATATTTACTTATAATCAGCAAGAAAAGCACATGTGCAGATCAAGCACATTTACATGTTATGAATAAAGGCTTGATGCACATGTGTGAAAGAACTGTTTACTAGAAAATACAATCTAAAACCCGTTAAGTTTTGCAGAACATGTGTAGCAGGATATGGACTGTTTGACTTACTTAACATTTAGTTAATTCTATTCACTAATTGCCAAAACTAGGCCACAAATGCCTCCCTCTGTAACTGTGGGACCAAGATATTGACAGGTCCTGCTTGGAGCTTTAGGGTTTCTGAGTACGGAAGCTCTCCTCATGCCATGTGTCTGTCAGTGTAATAAAACAAGTGCCATTATTAACCACTGCAAATCTTGATGTGTTCTTTTTTTCTTATTTTAAAATAGTGTGTGTTTGTTTGATTGATTAATTGATTGATTGTAAGTCAGATGCTTTTATCCAAGGTTGCATGGCGGTGCAGTATTTCCTGAAATGGTGTACAGTTGAAGCAAATATAAAGCTGAGAAGATTTAAAGTCATGGGAGATGAACTTTAAACTTTCCATTTACTATTTCTTCTTTTTCCTTTTTTTAAAGGGACACTCACTGGCTCAAACAGTTAAGCACTGATCAGTAGGTCAGGGGGTTTAAACCACAGCACTGCCAAGCTGCCAGCGATTGGGCCTTAACCCTGTCTGCTCCATGCTCTGACCCCAGCTCCCTAATTAAAAAATGTGAGAAGGAATTTAAGGTAGATGTGCATTTTTAAACACTGATTCAGAGCTGTTAACTGGTAAAATATTAAAGTTTAGATTTAATTGTTGAATATTACCAGCAAAGGCATAATAATATTGCTTAATCTGCAATATTATCATTATTGCAGTAATTCTGATTTTGTTTGTAATAAACTAAATCCCATTTTTATTTGGATTTTAATGACTAGCTTATAAATTCCTTTAACAGTGACACCACTGGCATGATCAATAAATTGTACATTAGTTGCTTGTTTTAAAGTCTAGAGCAGTTGTTGTAAAATTTCAGTTAGCTTTGGGAATGTAGCAGTAGTGAATTGAGACTTTATCATAATATATCTCAAAAACTTGTAAAACATACTTGATAAATGAAATACATCACTAGAAACTAGGTCTCTAAATGTTCAACTAATTTTAGTAAGAAAGCTCAGCACATTTGTCTCTTTAAGACATACAGTGGGGGAAATAAGTATTTGATCCCCTACAGATTTTCTACGTTTGCCCACTTACAAAGAAATGAAGGGTCTATA
>JAOVVB010000011.1:8930410-8948638 GCA_028570985.1 Heterobranchus longifilis | reverse complement strand
TTCGTTGGGATTTGAACGCCAAGAAAAAGCTGCATGCAACGTTTTTTTGACGCCGTATAAATGCGCAGCCGGACAAACGCACGTCACCAAAGCCCGTGTGAACACTCTCATTGACGCAGCCAGAAAAACGCTTGATTTTAACGCCCGTGTGAACAAAGCCTTACTGAGTTTAAAGTTTATCTACTTTGGCTGTTGTTCATGTGTCAGTAAAAGCCTTACAACTGGTGGTTTAAACCTAATGCCTTACTGGCATTCACAATTATGAGCTTGATTCTGCCATTTACATTAACATCATTAATAACCTACGATATACACGGTGATCATGGCCTAGGTCAATGCTCAGGTGCAATATGGCATAGAGTACATTTAACTGTGACAGGTGTGTGAGAGAGCTGGAATGAATGACTTCTTGTGCTTCAGACTTTTACTGTTGAGCTACACAATGTATATACAGAGTTTCTTTGCAATATCAGTGGATTTCTTCAAAGTTGATCTGCAGCATTTGCACATGGTCATGCTTGCCTTATCACCATTACAGGTTTTGGCAACGTTGTCCTGTTATATACAGTAGTTGATCAGATTACGTAGCGGCTGAAAATAAAAAGCTTGTTGAATTAATCTGTGTTTTTATTTAAAGCCGTAAACTTTTACAATAGAGTACATGAGTCAAAAAAACAAAACTATATTTCCCACAGAGCTGTGTTCGCTTTGCGATGTACTGTTTTAAATGCAAATTGTCTTGAAACGTGAGCATATTTATATTTAATGCTTGTGTACAAATTCCTCCTGATTGAATTAAGTATTTTTTTGAGAGTTAAAAGATTTTTTTTTTTGGCAAAAACTTGACCTAGGTCAATAACTTTTTAAATAATGCCTTAAAAATATTTTACATAAACACTGACCTTACACAATTGTACACAGCATTTTACATTTAGGTTCATTAATTTACTTTATTCTATAAAATTAAATCCATTCAGCACTGAGTTTAATAATAATTTTAAATATTACTCCTATTCAATCCTGGCTCTCTTTCCTTAAGCTGTGCTAAAAAATTGGTTTATAAAAATTATCACAAAGTGACCTGAGCTATTTCTTGGTGGTTCCTTTGAGGAATGAATGTGCTTGCTGTGATGTGGTAATGCCAGTATTCTCCTCTGAGTTTGTGTTTTAAATTCCTTTCTCAGGAGCTGTAAACTGCAGATCAGAAATATCCCGCCACACATGCAATGGGAGGTGAGTTGAGATTGGATTTGTATCACCTCCGTATTAATTTCATTACACCGTTGTGTTCAGGGCTTCCTTTTATGTAAAATCATGTTATGGATATGTTTGTATCTTGAAATTCTTGAAATTTTCTCCTGCTGAAAAAATATCTATTAAAAAAATAACTGCATGTATTCATGACCTTCTGAGCTTAAATACTTTACTAATGACCTGTTTTGTGGTCAGAGTCTGATTTGTTATACCCCACCACATTCGACCAACAAAGTACCTCACCTTTTATGTACCAGCTCCTCATCTTTTATTTTGACTGATGCCTGGTTTGTGTTGGGTGTTGCAAGGATTTTCTCTGTATACTTGTTTTGTTGCGTTCAACCACAAATAGCTCCTGGATCCGACATTAGTGATTGAAATTTTATGCCCAAAAGTAACTTGATGGAAGACTATCGGCCAGTGTTACTTGCTATATAACTCAGCTCTATTACAGTTTGTGCTCCGTTATATTTAGTTACACATTCACAACTAAAGCAACGTCAGTCTAGAAATGTGGTTATATCTACCAAATTCCCAATTTCTGCAATCTAGATTCAAGTGTTAAAAATCAGGCACATGTTAGAGGCCATATATCTATCTGTAGGAAGGTTTTTCTGTTTTTTTCTGTTTTTGGTTACACTTGTGAATTAAAAATTGTGTAATTTATATTGAGAGCTTTACTGTGCTCTGCTATGAAAATGTTTAGTTGGATGAAAATACCAGCAGTTAAGTGACCAAACAGGCTGTTTAGTATACTGTAATATAATAAATTGCTTCTGTTTTAGACCTGGTAAGGGCTTTATTTATTGCATTCAGTTGTATAATATAATGAGTTCATGCATTGCATTGTGTAGTTGTTATCCAAGCTATAAAAAAAAAATAAAAAATCTCAGTTTCAGTGTCTGTCTGCAAATCTGGAACAAAGTTCTTAAATGCAGTGTTGTGGTTATAATCCGTTTTGACTTTTGGAACTGTTGCTTGTTATGGCTGACAGTAAAATTCTGGATTAAATTAAGATATGGTGCTGTAATTAATTGTATTCTAGCATGCCTTTTAAATATTGCCAGTTTTGATTGTTTTGACAACTTAAGCTTCAGCATTAATAGCATTGTTTTCCAATTCTCCTCTTACACGACTCGCACCACACCTACCTGAACTCTAGCACTATTTAAGTAGATGTTCCTACAGGGAAGTTTGGGCAGAAATTTTCGCACAGTTCTTATTTACTTAGCTTCTTGTACAACGGAAAAGGAAGAAAAAAGGATGAAAGTAATAAGCGATGGGGTTTTGCTATGTGAGCACTGATAAACAGATTCTAGGTTTATCTAACCTCTTGGATGACCACAGACTCCGTGTATTGGCCTCGTCTTTTTAGATTTCAACTCCTGAATGGAGTAACGCCACTACGCACACACGCACTTCTTCATTTATGTTCCTATTATTTGCTCTGTGATTCCTGTCTGATAAGGCAATGAAGAATTATTTCCAAAATGATTGTATCCTGATAATGTAGTTCGATATATGTTGAGTTGAACACAAACAAATCTGCTATGTTGAATCTTTATATGCAAATCAGCTAATTAAGATCATGGTTGTTCCATCAAAAATCGAGATTTTAAATGTTTTCTAATTTGTGCATGTAGAATGTCTTGGTACTTTTTCACTATGGCCTCAGGTGTGAAGTGTGGATTTTTTTAAAACTTGCATTTTCATTTGTATCACATCCAGCTGAACTGTCTCAGACCTCTTGAAGTGGTATGTGTGAGATCATATTTAAGCGTCCTAAATGCATACTGTGTGGTTACAAATTTATCTATTCTGAAAAGACAGTGAACACGATTACGGATTGTTCAAATATTGTCATCACTAATGCAGATTCATCAGAAATGCAGACAATCCTATATTTCATATTACAATCCTAAATACCTCAGTTTTTTTTTTTTTTTTTTTTTTTTTAAGCTCGATGACTATCTGTGAGAGGGATATTAACCTCATCACAACAATGACCTGTAGCAAGAAAGGCTATTTGTAATATTTAGAAAGCACCAAATTAAAGTATATAAAGCATTTACACTCAACATGCCAAATTACCTAAAAAAAGAAAATCACAGATGCATATTACTTCATGAAGGTCATCATGGCCATGTTGTGAAAAAGGGATTTCAAAAACTAATAAACATGAGACTGAAAATTTCACCTTCATGCAACTAATTCTAGTGCCATTATTTGCTCTTCGTCTATAAAAATAAGTTTGAATAATAAATAGTATGTTTTAAAGGTTAAATATTGCAGTTTAATTCACAATCGCAATGTAAATTTTAAACCAACTCATGCAGCCCTAAACTTTATAGTCACTGTTTTCAACAATTATTGAACAATATTTCCTCACACTGACTGATCAAACGGATATACAGTACTGGTCACAACCTAGGATTTACTTTTCTACTTTCTAGACAAATTCTGGAGATTTTAAAACTGAAATGACACACATGGAATTGGCTAATTAAGTGACAAGTCAGTTGTTATTTTAAGATCTGAAGGTCAGCTGTTGTGGATCAGTTCTTGCAAGAACAGTATTGTGTCAAGTGCGTTTGTAAAACCCGTCAAGCACCATAATGAAACTGGCTCTCGTGAAGACCTTCGCAGAGAAAGACCCAAACTGAGCTCTGCTGCAAAAGTACATTTAGAGTCACCAGCCTCAGAAATCACCAATTAACAAACAGCACCTCGGATTAGAGGCGTTATGAAGGCGTTACAGGGGCATAAGTAGCAGATACACATCTCAATATCCAGTGTTCAAAGGAGATTATTGAGAAATTATTAAACTGAGAAACTCTGAAAGCAGATCCTGAATTGCCAAGTAGGAGTCCTGAATGTTCTCTTAGCTTTTTTCTGCTTGAGGCTTATGACTTACTAGTTATGAGTCCTAGTCAAATACAGCATGATGTATTGCACAAATGTCTTAGTGTGTATGGCAGAGACTCGCATTTCACAGACATTTGTAAAGCAGTGTCTGATTGCTGAGTGTGTGTTCTGATCACAGGCAAATAAACAATACAGAGTTTGTGTTTAGGGTTAAAGTAATTTATATGTTGAATTATGATAAATTTAAACTGTTTGTTTAAATTTATCATTATGTTTGAATTATGTAAAATGGCCAACATCACTGGATTTAAAATTCTGTAAGTGAGGGAGAAATTAGGTAAATTGAGTATTTCTACAAACAGAAGTAGCTAAAATGTTTGCTTTATTTTTCCTGTAGTGATTATAATGGTTACACGCTGCAGCTGATACACTTTTGGCTTTGTTTGCCGGGTCTGGCAAAAGCCGAATTCGTGTTACTTAATCCTGTGCTAAATAAGCATGGACCCAGGTGGTTTTGTGCATGTGACATTAGGATCAGGACTATTTCAAAGTATGGTTTATAAACGGGGTAAGGGAATTGAATCAAGAAGATGAACGCTTTAACGTGCTTCTGTTCAACCTGGTGACCAGCAGTGTCTGTTCCTGGGTAAGGGGGAATGCAAATGCAAGTTATGTCACAGTAAATTGCATTGAGTCTAAAGAGTAACAATATAAACTTTGGATCAAAGCATGCAGCTCTAATATTTGTGAAACTTTTTATTACACCCTTGTGCAGAATGTATATATATAAATAAAATGACAGACTTGATTTTGTAGGTTTGCTAAGACCCCAGAAAAAAAAAAAAACTTAAAACAAAGAATAAATGCTCTAAGTAGCACATACAATTTTTGGCCTATACATATATATATATTTTTGTAGTGCTGAATTGATAATTGGTAATATAAATATTATCAAGTTATTGTGTTAAGTTAGGGTGTGGGGGTAAGAATAATGAGCGCTGGTATTTTAAGTGATGCCACTGAAGACAGCATCTTGTTGTGTTTTGACGGCGGAATGACGCATTATATGAGCAAAGTGTGTGCAGTGGTCCTCTTGCTTGGAATAGAAAGTGTACCATTTAGTTTCTTCTTTCTGTTTAATGTCTTAATGCCGGTCGTGTGTGTATATAAATGTAATAAATACATGGCACTAGATATACCTGAGAATGATTATCTTTAGTTTATAATAATAGTTATTGCACACTTCCTGTAGTTTATCTTGTACTAAACGCAAAGCATTAGCGTTAGCAGCCTGTCCAGGAGAAATGGCTCATACCATTATGGCCACATGTGTAAATTGGTTTTGTGGCACCAAGATATAAAAGAATGAGCATGGTGAGGGAGACATTCTTTGATCATCAGAAGCCAGCGGTTTCTGCGAAGGTGGCACATTCCCAACACGATTAGGCCTAAAATATGGCTTAAAATGCATGTTTAACAAAACTGCTTTTGGTTTGTAATTTGGGCCAAACTCCTGCATATTAGCATGTATGATAAGCTCCACATCCTCTATTTATTAAACAGGTTTATTTATTTTAAACCAAGTTATTACAGAAATGTGTTCATAACAGTATTTGAAATATTAGACTATTGATTTCAAACTAAGAGGTTCATAGCGATATGTTTTGAGTTTATAGTTGATCCGCTCGTGTATTTAGGGAATTGCTTGCAGAGAACACAAAGTAAAGCAGGTTTCTGGCTAAATAGGTTGAATGTAAAAGAATGCAGCCATTAACAAATAAATTACCAACTAATTTCACATGTTGAAATAAATGTCAGTGGCCATGCTAAGATACATTCTCCTATTATTCTGATTATTCACCTTTTAAAGCATGCACTAATGCTGCAGGATTTTGTCCAGGAACTGTACGAGCTCTTGTCAAAACCTTGTGTCCTATGCAAGTATCCGTATGTGGGATATACCACGGTGTAGCAAAGAGGCCCCCTTTTCACTGCCAGAGTTTAAGCAAGATCAGTCTGGCATGGATTATAACCCACTGCCCCTGTACTCTCACAAGGCTGCACTCTCCATGTGTGCACTTCCCCCACCCCCTATACACACAAGCCCCAGCCCACCATTGGACATGTTTAAATGATTGCCTGCTCATACAGCCAATAGCTAGAGCTCCTCAGTGGCAAAAGGGTTTCCCATAGTAAGGCTTGAGGCAACCAATAAGAGAATGTGAAGAGGAGACGGAAGTAGGAGTTTAGTGGTGGATGTATAGAGGGTGTGTGCTTCCCCGCTCCTCCTGCTTATTCTTGCACACGAAACTGCATGCTCGTGAGCTAAGACGCTCCATAATGCCTTTATTGCACGTATGCCACTGTAAAGAAATATTCATTGTAAGAGTTGTGTGAGTGTGGGTGTCCCTGAGTGTGAAACGTACCTAAAATCAGAGGAAGCTACAGACGAACCTCCAGTCATTTCGGCAACGAATCACCCTCTGACCTTTACATACTTGTTTGAAAGTTAATCACGGCAAACAGTGTGCACTAATTTAAATCTTTATAAAATGCTCGTGTTTTTCTCATGCATTTTTTTTCAGTGTTAAATGTTTTAACCTCATTGTTTAAATTTTTTTTTTCTTGTTTCCTTTTTCAGGTGTTGGATGGATTATTAGCTCAGTATGGCACAGTGGAAAGTTGTGAACAAGGTACTGTATTCACAAGACTACTCTGATCTTTTTTTTAATCACATTTTTGACTTTTTTGCATTTCCATTCAAACACATCTATACCGGTCTTTTAGCTGTGTAGTACGTCTTTGACCCTGATCTATTTGTATTATGAGAAGGTGTTTTTGATGGATACTACACAGCTCTTGTCAGCTCATGTAAGGGTCTCTGCTAAATGAGCATAATGATACATAAATGTTTTTCTCTCTGTAGTCAACACTGACACTGAGACGGCCGTAGTGAACGTCCGTTATGCAGTTAAGGACCAGGCCAGACAGTGAGTACTCCCCTTTCGGTGTTTTGCCAGCGGAGTAATGTTAACAGATCAGTAGTGTGTAATAGTGTCATAACCTTCCATGTGTGAAACTTGTAACTGCTTCAACTTGCTGCTGCCACCTAATGCCAGATCAAAGGCATTGCAGGTCTTTTAAACCACATGGTTTATTAGCAGCCTGCCTGAGGTTTCTGCATTCATATTTATAAAAGGGGTCGTTCAAGTAAAATCAGGACTTGTGATGAAATTCCTGGTGAATGACGGCGTAAAAGTGACCAACATTTACAGAGGACTTTAAGCATGGTGATGAGGGTCTTATCTGCTAAGAAGTGCAAACATTTTTAAAGAAGGCTGTGTAAAGAAAAGAATGTCCGAGAATGACGATCCCTGCTGAGGTGGCTCGGAGCCCACTCAAGTCATTCTCGTGAACATTCAGAGAGTCATCCTTGAAAATCAACAGAATTGCAGAAGAGACACATCTGTCTGTGGGAACTGTACACACATTCATTCACTAACACCACTTGCACATTACAGGAACTCGACTGGAAATTATCGCCACATCGTCTGTACGGTACTAACCCCGCTCCAAGCCATTTCCACGTAATCAAAGGAGTTCCTGGGAGGCCGGCACTTCAGGAGCAGCGCTCACTTTCCCTTGTTAAAATTTTTCCAGGGTACAATTTGTGTAACTGAACATAAATGTCCGATCTCATTGATCTGGATGTGTAAGATAGCATACTCACACGCCAAAAGCATAGCGTAAAGCATTTAATAGACGAGCTGTCAACCCTTAAACTCAAATCTCTTTCTTCTCTGTCTTTAGAGCAGTTGAGAAACTCAATGGTTTCATGATGGAAAATTATGCGCTGAAGGTGTGCTACATACCAGATGAGACTGTGCTCTCTGATCCCCCAGCAATGGGCAACAGGAGAGGAGGGACACCACGTGGCCCACCACGCCAGGCCTCACCCTCTCTGGGTACTCGCCCCAAGCTGCAGTCTGATATTCCGCTGCGCATCCTCGTGCCCACTCAGTTTGTGGGTGCCATCATTGGCAAAGAGGGTGCTACCATCCGCAATATTACCAAACAAACACACTCAAAGTAAGCATAGATTTGGATATGTTTTTATGCACTGTAAATGTGTGTGCGCACAGGTCCTAGAATTAAACGTGTATTGAACTGTTCATTTGTAGTAAGACTCTAGTCATTCTACTGGCTACGTAGGATATCCCCCCCCCAGACAGTGTAAGAAATACAAGTGCACTAGAAGATAGCTCTGCTTTTCGATAATGTCTAAATGTTGTGCTTTTTCTGTCCCTATACAAACATGCAGAATTGACATCCATCGTAAGGAAAATGCAGGAGCAGCAGAGAAACCCATAACGGTCCATTCAACTCCAGAGGGATGCAGCTCTGCCTGCAGGAGCATCATGGAGATCATGCAGAAGGAGGCCCTAGACACAAAAATGTCAGTGGATAATCTTATATACTCTCAACCATGAACACTAGCAGACCTGCTCACTAGCTTCATTCAACCAGCTGTCCTCCAGCATATCTTTTGCACTTAAATTTTCTTTCCATTATAGATTTACAACGTGTCTTTTGCTGTGTCTTTACAACTGTCTTGTTTTTTGTTTTTGTTTCCCCCCCCCATGTACAGCACTGAAGAGATTCCTCTGAAGATTTTGGCTCATAATAATTTTGTGGGGCGTCTAATTGGAAAAGAGGGCCGCAATTTAAAAAAAATTGAACAAGACACTGGGACCAAAATCACCATTTCCCCGTGAGTGATCACCAGCAGTAATGCTTTTCCACAACGTCTTAATTTATTGCCAAACCGAGTAAAATGTGATGCTGAATTTTTATAAATTAAGTAATGTCACCCTTTCCTCCAGTCTCCAAGACCTGACTTTGTATAATCCAGAGCGAACAATCACAGTTAAGGGCTCAATAGAGGCGTGTGCCAGAGCTGAAGAGGAGGTCATGAAGAAAATCCGAGAGGCCTATGAGAATGACGTGGCTGCCATGAACGTATGTCAGGAGCACACAGTCTTAAAATGTGCTTTTCATTTAGTCACTTTAACAAACTAGAAATAAACATATTTAAGCCTTTAGCACAAATTTTTAAATCTCCCTGCGTATGTCTACAGCTCCAATCCAATCTGATTCCTGGCTTGAATTTAAACGCCCTGGGTCTTTTCCCGGGTGGGACAACAGGAGCAATATCCCCCTCCATGGTGCCAGGACCTCTTTCTGGAACGCAAGCTGGATACCCATCTTTTGGGGTAAGTGCAAGTCAGTCATTGTAGATCTAAAGAGCATTAGACTTTATTCACTTGCTTGTAGTCTTCTCGGTTCATCTTCTTAGAAAGCAACAGGTCCTGACAGGAGTAATGTTAATTTTCTAGTTAAACCTGCTAGCTTATTAAATAAATCTTGGTGAGTGAAACTCATAAAGGTGCAGGTGTTGAGGAAGAATGAAGCCATAATATCAACACTCGAAGACTCTTGCTTTGTGGGAATGCATGAAGGCTTTAGGCTAATATGGGAATGTTGTGTGTGTTGTGTTTCTAGTTAGAAAATGTGTGTGAAAAAACAGTGAGTATTTGTGATGCCGTGTTGCAGGGTATTGTTTTGGTTTTTTTGTAGCTTGTAGCAGAAATGCACAGGCTGCAGGCAACAGTGTTCCTTGTGTTAATGTGTGTTTCTCCTGTAGTGCAGCGGGTTTCAGAGCGAGGTGCCGTTTTGGTCCTCCAGCAGTAGCCCACACTCTGTAAGTCCCCCAAACCGCAGTGCAGTGCATGGCTGTTTGCTGCTCTCTGATTGGCTGAAGGGTCTAATTCTTACTCTTGGCTTCTTGTCTTTCTGGGGCCATGAAGTGGCCTAACTCCCCCCAGTAACACAGATGCGGAAAATACTGCATGTAAAACTGTGCTTTTCAGTGCTGTATTCGCCATGTAGCTGTATGTGAGTGAAGGTGGATCAGCTGTAATGGCTTGACTTGTTACACCTGCACCTTTTATGTGTTCTGTGCATTTGAATAAAAGTTTGGCTGTAAAAGCATCGGTATGCGACCAGTCATGTGACTTTGTTTCAAAGCTGTACCTATAAAGCTGGAGAAAAGCAATGTTTCCAAGCAAGCTGCATTTTTATTTTATTTTTATTTTTTTTGCTGAAAAGTGGACTACAACAGAATAGTTGCAAATTGTAAAAAAAACAAAAAAAAAAACGTGCGCACACTTGGCTGTTTTTCCTGTGAGGGTTTCCCCAGGATGATCCTGGATCCATAGTCTTAAGGTTCTGCTTGTGCCTAAATGGAAGGATGCAGACACAGATTTTTTTTTTCAGGTTTGGGAAATAAATTGAACCTTTCAGTGTGACCTGTGGACCTCAAAGTGATGCCAGACAATTCTGTACACAGTCAGGTTCATAAGTATTTGAACAAAAGTATTTTACCTCTGTACACATTTATGATTGATTTAAAGTGGGTCTTTGAAATATAGATCTTCAGCCTTATTTCAAGCACTCATCATAAATATTGCATAATTACTTATTATTTTTAAAAGTCCAGAAGTAATTGGACAATTGATTAAAGTAGTTTCAAGGACAGATGTGGTTTTTAATTTGTTGGTTATGGACCTGACTACGTAAAGCCTCATTTCTTTATTCAAGTATGTACAGTAACTTTCTTTGTCAGCAGCAGCCCGAGTCTGAGACAGTGCATCTCTTTATCCCTGCGCTGGCGGTGGGAGCCATCATTGGGAAGCAGGGCCAGCATATAAAGCAGCTCAGCCGTTTCGCTGGTGCCTCAATTAAAGTAGGTAAATGACTAAAATTAATAGTTGATGTGTAGTGTTTAAATTTGCTAAATGTTTATTGTCCTTTCTAAATTCCTCTGTATAGATTGCTCCTGCTGATGGCATGGATGCCAAGCAGAGGATGGTCATTATTTCAGGACCACCAGAGGCTCAGTTCAAGGTACTGGACTTTTAAGCTGATAAACCTGTAGCACTCTGTCATCCACCAACATTTATTTTAAGTAGCTCTAGGGTCATAGCTGACCATGTGATAAAATATACCCAAATTCTAAATGGAATAAGGAAGACTAACTATTTAAAAAAAAAAAAAAATTCCCAGATTTTCTCCCTAATTTAGTCGTGTCCAATTCCTTCCCGTCACTAGGGGGGGCCCCCACATTAAGGCTACTTACTACCATCCAGCCAGGAGGGCCGAGGGCTTTCGGTTTCCTCCGAACCATGTGACACCAGCCGGCCTCTTTTTTTCAAACTGCTCGCTCCCGCACCATTGGGGGCAGCGTAACACACTCGGAGGACAGTGCTATCTGCTCCCTCCACGTGCACGAGCTCACAGACGCCTGGAATGGCGTAGAGCCTTGATTAATGTGGGAGCACTGAGTACCTCTCATCCATCCCCGCTGAGAGAGCTCGGCCAATCGAGACCTCCGGCTGTGAGAGGTTACAGCATCACCCGGGAACCGAACCAGCGATCTCCGGATGATAGGGCGGGCACTTTACCACTGCGCCACTCGGAGGCCCTGGAAGACTAACTATTTGATGCAAATACTTAATATTGCTTTGTCTCTCTCCCTTTCTGTCTTTATCACTCAGGCTCAGGGACGCATCTTTGGAAAGCTGAAGGAAGAGAATTTTTTTGGGCCAAAGGAAGAGGTCAAACTAGAAGCTCACATTAAAGTGCCATCGTTTGCTGCTGGCAGGGTCATTGGTAAAGGGGGCAAAACGGTAAAGATCCAATTTAGTGGAAGTTGTTCATGTTTATGCATGAAATTTACTTCATATAAAAAAGTCACATTGAACCAAAAAAAGCCTTCCACCATTAAGCATTATTGGGAAGCCATATTTAAAAATAGTGTTTCACATTTGAGTTTAAAAGCAAGGGTCGATCTCAAGATCAGTCATCAATATGGATGGAAAAAATTAGTGGAGGGGGTGTAAATGTACATTACTCAACCAACTCAAACCTGCTAACTTATTGATAACAAACATGGGGTGTCTAGTTTCCCACACTGCCTATGAAATGAATCTAGGTTGAAAATGATTAGAATTAATTAGTACTTACAATATCTAGGAGCATTATAATTTACGTAAACTTGTTAATCTGTTTTTTCAAAATGTTTTTTTGCATATAAAAATATTTTTACTCTAAATTGGAATCCTTTAAAAATCACATTAAAGCTTTAAATTGAAAACATACTTAATGGATAAAACTGAACAGTTTGAGAATGCTTTATATCCACTTCTTTTGTATCTAATTGAATAATGTATGTACACGTAGTTAACAAAATGCATATAGTGTTAATTATATTAGTAGTTATGGCTTTAATCCAATAACAAGTTGAATGAGATGGTAGTGGGGGCTGATCTTTCTGTAAAATCTTAAAGCGATCACCATCAGTGGTAGAGTTTTCTGTTTGTTTATGAAGCAAACCTTTTTGTCACACTTCTATGCAGGTCAATGAATTACAGAACCTAACCAGTGCGGAGGTTGTTGTTCCTCGTGATCAGACACCAGATGAAAATGACCAAGTGGTAGTGAAGATTACTGGCCATTTCTATTCAAGCCAGGTAACTCAGCCCTCAGTTTTATATTTTTGTTTAAAATTGGTTTAAAATGAACTACAACTTTTTTTTTTTTTGTGAGTTATTGATAGCTTTACATATCATCTCATAGCTGGCTCAACGAAAGATTCAGGAGATCCTCTCTCAGGTGAGGCGGCAACAGCCAAAAGCCTCACCTACTGGGGCTCCAATACCGCGGAGAAAATGATTCACCCAGCGCATGGTGATGGAGAAGAGTGGGGCATGAGACGTGCCCATCTCTGGAGTTCATCTCACCTACTCTTGCACCCCACCCACCTCCTGGCATTTCTAAAATAATCAATTTTTTTTCTCAACATGAGAACATGGCTATGACAACTAGTCTCCCCTTCACTACCGTAGTGTGGTAACTGCACGATGTGTTTTGTTTCTCTTGTTTTCCCCTTTAATTTTACTTTTTTTGTTGCTTTTGAGTTTTTCATGCAAGTCAAGGCATTGCTCTCCTAGCCTGGCTAGGGGTGGGGTCCTTTAAAGCTCTGGGTATGAGATGGGACCGGAAGTGGTGTGGTCAGAACTATTTTGTCCCAGTATTGCTAATGGCATTTTATAAATTCAGATGCATTTTATAAAGGAAATGATATAGATACAAGATGATATGATAGCTGGCAGAGCAGCACTGCCACTAACAATTTACAGGAAGTGTTGATTGGTGTTAGCCAGGAAACCAAGTTAATATGCATTTTTACTGATCTACCTCAGGCTAGCGTACCTCAGAAAGAAAAAAAAAAAGTAAATGATGTATGAAAAATGTTCCTTTCTTTTTTTATTTTGCTTTGTTGTAATTTTGTATACTTTATAAAACCTAATAGTTCTTGAACATTTTTATTTTTTTAAGAAAAATATAAGTCTGCTGTTAACACAAGACCCCTGAGCTCTACTCGATGATGCAGACAGATAATAACTGTACATAAGAATGTCTGCTCATGTGGGTAGGTGAGCTTTAAGGGCTTGCTGTGCCAGATAGGAATATTGTAAAGCACCTCAGTGTTGCTGAGGAGCCGCCATCTTCTGGAAACATCAACAAAGAAAAACAAGCTATAGTTGCCGATCATGCATATTGCATCAATGCCATTTAAATTAGCAATTATACTAATCACATTTTGGCAGGTACATTGTCCCACAAACGTTAAGTTAGCATTCAGGGATTAGCTTCAGCGTTCAGGGATCGTGTGAAGTCCTGCTGTAACTCGCTGATGAGCCTTCATCAGATTATCACAGCCTAGCCCCCTGTGGCACATGTGCATTTTTATTTTGCCAGCCTTTATTTTTGACATTAGTTGTGGGCTGGGTTTCATCACACCAGACTTCCACACTTCAAACATCTGTGTTGAGTGTCCATCACTGCATGGTGAGGGTTGGGGGAGGCACATGGTTTCAAATTCACGGTTTCAAATTCTTTTGATGTTACAATACTAATTGATGTCTTTATAGCCAGCATTAATGTAGAAATGTGTCCTTTTTTTCAGAATTAGAAATGCAAGAAAGAAAATATGTGAATCCTTTTAGAAGAAATATGGAGTTTTTTTTTTTTTTTTTTTCCCCAAGCGAATGTAAATATGATTGTGGTAAAATAGCATATTCATGCTTCCACACTAGTAATGATGTCTACCTCAGCTGAGTCAAAGGTGGGTGGCATTGGAGCTTGTGCCTCTCACTATGTTAGGAAAAAAAATGTAGAAAAATAATTTGTGCCGATACACGGAGTTCCTCATGAGCAGTTGATCTGGCTTGGCTCAGTGTGTCGTGCCTTGGAGGGGCACAAATAATGTTTTGTTTTTTCCTTACACTATTGTTGATCTACCTCTTGAACACATTTGAATTAGAGACGTATTACTATTTGTTAGATATTAGGGTCAATTCTCAGTTATTTTCCCTAACAGAAAAATGAAGATGTAAAAAAGATCACCTATGGTTATGTTTGACAAATGAGTTTTTAAAAAATTTTTTTTTATGTATTTCCTGTTTGCCTGCATTGTGATCTGATTACTTACTTAAATACTCAACGTGTTGCTTTTTCTATTTTTTGGTGGTGTGGCTTCCATGTATTGGGCTTTATTTCATGCATAGATATATCAAGACATTGTTCATTTGGTATTCGATCAATAGTACAGAAATTTTTGTTACAAATTTGTTTTTCTTTAAAATGGTCTCACCTGATTTCTAAACTACAAATGAGTCAAGGTTTTCCCTAAATACTTATGTAAAATGATGCGCCCGTTTATTCTCATATACCATTTCTTGCCTGTGTTGTGTGGTAAGTCATGTTTCAGTGGGAATGTGATGTGGAATTCACAGAAAGTGGTCCAGTTTCAGCATGAACCACGACCCCCTTCAACCGTGCTTGTGCCCTCACACACTTCCACTTGTCAAATGCCTCTGAGAAAAAAAATTAATAAAATTCATGTTGGCTCCTAGAAACTGTTGGTGTGACAGTCTATAAACTGCACTTTTTTGTTTATATTTCTGTAAGGATTATGACCAATGTATTGATGCTTTTCAATTCAATTAAATATTATTTGTATAGGGTTTTAACAATGATCATTGTCGCCAAGCAGCTTTAAAGAAGCAAACGATACTTGCATCACCCAGTCTTACAATTTATGCTTTATGGACCCTGCTTTGAGACCTGTTGTAGACAAATATTTTACATCTAGTGTTATGCATGGGCAAAAAGATAAAAAACAAAAAAACTATGCAGGTACATTTAAGGTGTTGAAAAAGAATAAGAGACAATACAATCCACGTGTGCTTCTGGTAATCAGTTGGGTTTCACAGTGTTTGCTCAAGCAAGGACGGCGGTTATTTAATTAAGGTATAGCCTCAACTTTGTAAATCCTCTTGTTTGTGTGTCTATTTCAAGTGACTCTGCACTGTATCTGCATGCAATACCTGCCTATGTTAATTTCTATAATGGTAGGAAATGACCTTGCTGTACATCCAGGGTCAAAAGTTTAGTGTGAGACCTTCATTTTCGTGTTTTTTAGATCTTTTTGTCAGATGTTACTCTGGTATACTGAAGTATAATTACAAGCATTTCATAAGTGTCAGAGGCTTTTATTGACAATTACATTAAGTTTATGCAGAGAGTCAATATTTGCAGTGTTGATCTTTTTTTTTTTTCCAAGACCACAATTCGCCCTGGCATGCTGTCAATCAACTTCTGAGCCACATCCTGACTGATTCCTGCATAATCAACTCCTGCTTGGAGTTTTTTTTGTTTGTCCACCCGCTTTTTGAGGATTCCTGGCCATAGACCCAAAATAGATGTTTTTTTCCTCCAAACCATCTATTTTTCCTTATGGCAAAATGCTCCATTATGCTGGAAAGGCATTGTTTGTCACCAAACTGTTTTTAAAAGGCATTGTTTTTATCTTTTGCTTTCTCTTGATTCATGATATCAGGGTGAATTGCAGAGGTAATCAATGCAAATCTTGACTCTTTGCATAAAATTAATGTCATTGCCAAATAAAAGTATTTGACACTTATGAAATGCTTGTAATTTTACGTCAGTATACCAGAGTAACATTGACAAAAAGATCTAAAAACATTTTTGTCTCTAGTTCAAGAGTGGAATGACACAAGGAATGTGACAGTTGTAGCCCATGTCCTGGATATGGATGTATGCATCTCCCATTAATTCTTGAATGGGCTTTCACAATCCTCTGTGAGGCTATGGTTATTCCTGTTCTCCTTGCATCTATGTGTAGGCTGTCAAGTCGGCAGTCTTTTTTCTAAGGCAATTTAAAGGGTCAGGAAACCTTTGTAGATGTTTGGAGTTAATTAGCTGATTAGAGTGTGACATCATTTAACTGTTTGAATTAATTTACTGAAATAAATTAACTTTTCTAGGATATGCTAATTTATTGAGATGCACCTGTAAATGGCATTAACCTAAATTTGTGATATTGCAAAGTGCATTCAAGGTAAGTCTCCTTAACCACAGAATGGCTATTGGTGCTTACAGGTAGGCATGTAGTATCTCTCCACCCTAAAAGAAAAAAATAAATAAATAAATCTGATCAATAGTTCTTGGTCAGGGCTCCTTTAGCATGAATAACTGTAACAATGCAGCATAGCGCTTGTTTATGCACCTAGTAGAACATCCTAAAGGTGACAAAGGCATGAATTAGATTTTCTGCATTCTTATGTCACCCTCGGCTTGCTCATCAGGGACTATCTGACCATTTTGATTCATTCACATTCCATATAAACTTAAATAATTATTTTGATTGTGTAAAGCTGCTTTGCGACAATGACAATTGGTAAAAGCGCTATACAAATAAAATTGAATTGGAAATTTTATTTTGGCAGTAAGGTTATCCTGGTAATATTATTTACATGAGTTTCAGAGGAAAGACTGGGACTGATAATTAAACCAATATCTTTTACTGCTGCACATGATGAAACAGAAAGGCTATCCAGTGGTACTGCGTCATCACAAAGCTTACTTCTAGCTACATGTGATCCTAGTACCAGTACCTTTGTCTTGTCCGACAGAAGGAAGTTAAATAGCATCCACTGTCTTATGTCTTCCACACATTCCTTAGCCTTATTAAGCTGGTATCTCTCATCTGGTTTTGGCATGCTAGTATTTTTGAGAAGAGCTTAAACAAAGTAAAATAAGAAACAATAGAAACAATATAGTAGTTGTATTATCCAATCCAGCAACCAAACTGAGTGTGCACATCTCTTGTCTCCTGTTTTTATGGAATAGTATATAGTCTGGAAATTTTTATATACAATCTTGGACTGCGCATTGCAATCCAAAGAACAGTTAAAGGAAAAGAAGTCATGCTACTGGTGCTCTTGCAGCGATGCAAATTCTCATAGCTTAAACGGTAAATCAAAACATACATATGTACGTACGGATATTAATAATATTAATATGTTTGTCTTGTGTGTATTGTCAACACAGAGGAGAATGCGTGTTGGAAATGTAGCGAAAACTGTGCCGAATGTACATCGTTCAGTATCTGTACTGAATGTCCAGAAGGCACGAGGTAAAGAAGTCGTTTTCATAAATTAATGATGAAATTTATGATAAAAAAAAAATATTTGAAAAAAAAATGGACTATACTTCTTTTGAATCAATTGAATACTACAGTAGATTCAGTGTTAAATATATTTTCTCTTATTCTTTTTCTTAGCTTGATAGGAAACAAATGCCAGAAGACCTGTGAGCCTGGAACGTTCTACCACAAGCAGAAAGATTCCTGTGAACCGTGTCACTCGTCCTGTGCCACCTGCTCAGGTACGGACTAACAGATACACCTTTAATATTGCACGTCGTTTTAAAAATAACTCCACGAGATCTACAATCTTCCCGTGTAGATTGACTGCTCTTCTGAGGGTTAACTGCTCTAGTACCTTTAACTAATATTAGACTAATATGTCCCTGATGAGCGAGCCGAGGACGACGGCGACAGTGGCGAGGAAAAACTCCCTGAGATGGTAATAGGAAGAAACCTTGAGAGGAACCAGACTC
>JAOVVB010000011.1:8889488-8900136 GCA_028570985.1 Heterobranchus longifilis | reverse complement strand
GTACAGGGAATATTGACAGGAATGTGCAATATATGAATGTGCTATTAACCGATGACAGTATAATTACAAAATAAAAATAAAATAAAAAATAAGATAAGATTGCATTAATGTAATGTGTCTGAGTCAGGCAGTGATGTGAAGTTATTACGAACAAATCGAAAAATTGGAGTGATGGAGTTTATGATTGAAATAAAGCACCTGTGAGATATGACATAAAGTAAACCTCTGGGGTCTGCAGGTATCCTCATCGGTAGGATGAGGGTTAAAAAGCTGGAGCCAGTTTGCTGCTCATTGTTGCCACCTTGTGACGCGACTTAAATTTTACACCATCCAATGAGCCAAAAAATTATTTACACAAGAACAAGTATGTTTCCAGACGGTGTAGATTCCTATCTGTGTCTGTCCTCCAGACGAGTATGTGGCCAGTTTGCACCTACCGAACTTTGACGCCCACCTGACAGAGCTCTCTGACGAGCAGGCCAAGTACATGGGCCTCAACAAGAACGGCCCCTTCAAACCGAATTATTACAGGTCGGTTTCATCAGATCTTTCACTGTCTTTTGATTGTCTGGCATCGCGACGCGTCCACGTGTGTACAATAACTGTGTGTTTCATTCACAGGTATTAATGAGAGCGTCTGATGCCGTGATCCTCAACTCACAGTTGTCCTGGGATAAACAGAGATATCTATTTTATTTTCTAAATTGCTACCAAATGGAGGAATTATTTTAATTATGCTGAATGTAACTTATTAATAGCACTTCAAACATAGTGTTAAATATGACAAATAAGCAGTAGGAAACATACGATGTATAACCAACTAACATTTTACATGTCTCGTCACATGTTTAAAAGAAAAAGCCTGCTTGCATGCTTTCACGTGTGTGTACTTATTTAGTTGCTTCTGTTACTAGATCACAAAGTTGTTGATTTGTTTGTTTACCCTATTTACGCACAGTGCCAAATGATGGCTGTAAGAACGGAGCGGATACCACGTATGTTTTGTCTATCGATGATGACGTTAAGATTTTATTAGTACATACCATGAGCCAGGGTTTGGGCTGAGCCAAATACAAACCCTGTATTAAAATGTACATTATTTTAGAAATGTTTATTTTAGATGCGTTAAATAATCTAATTGAATGGTATCTGCATACATGCCCTAAAAGGTATCACCCAGTCACCCCTTTTTATTTAAGTACAGTGATTAAATATAGCACTTGTTGTTTATTATAATAATTTATAAGGCTGAGTGCATTTTAAATTCCTGACTCTTGGTGTTGGCATTCAACACTCATCCTAAAATTATTTTTAAAACATCCATGAACCAGAGGGATGTTTTATGTACTAACTACAGATTATGTCAAAGTATGCATTCCTAAAAAGGAAGTGCTGGTTTGAGGAGTAAAACATTCTCAAACTTCATTTCATACCAAGTTTCCATTCTCTCACTCCAGATTCCAGCTGAGATCTGTCTCACTGATGAGCAGCGTGCTCGGTTATAAAGTGTTTTGACTGGATAATACCTTAAAGGCCACGGTATGAATGTGCCTTTTTAAATCATTTACAACACGTAAATATCAGCACTGACCTTAATTAAATGAGCATTCCTTTTTCTTTTCTTTTTTTGTAAAACCACATCTATTAGTGGTGCATTTAATGTCTTCCTTCCACTGCTTCTGGTATTAATTGTAACTCTAATCTATGAGCTATGTGTTGAGAAAAAATATATTAGACTTTTATGTTTGCCATATGATTGTTGCTGTCTTAATTTGATCCAAAAGGATCACCTAAAGTAAAAATTCATGTGATCAAAAATGCACAAGTGTATACCATGTATGTAAAAGAATGCATTAAATCAGCAATAAAGCAAGTTCTTTTAACAGAGAAAAGTAACTTTAAACAATGTGTTTAAACCAAGAAAACTGACAGAGAGATCTCTTTAGGTCAGTGGTTGCTTAGTTACAGTATGATTTCCATTATTTTGGGGCATACAGCTTGTATTCACACTTCCATGTACCCCCCTCGGTGCTACATTCTCTACATTGTGTTCCCTCGCCGTCAGCCCTGCTGGCTGAGGGTCAGACCGCTGTCCCACTCTGGAATATTCACCGGCTCTCTCGCACCGGGACAGCTGCATTAGTTGCTAATATTAACAGTTGAGTCACTGAGCTTGGAGGAGCAGGAGGGAGGGAGGGGCTGGGAGCTTTCTGGAAACCTGGTTGTAACTATAAAAGTAACAGGCCTGACTCCGTCCAGGCATTAGTGTAAGAAGAACCACAGAGAGACAAAAGCTGCCACAGAGGAGACTAAACAAGGAGACTCTGCTGAGATCCTTCTACATCTTTAAGCAACAGAAAGTAAGTAGAATCTATTATCCCATTGTGGTTAAATTCATTTGAATGGAAACATCCGTGCAGACTTATTTATGATATGACTTATCTGTGATGGTGTAGGGGTTCATTATTTTAATTCACTTACTACTACTAATGCATCAATTCTGCTTCATATTATGTCTTTATTAATCATGGTATGAAGTTAATTTCACAGTACGTTAGAGAAACATTTTGAATATCTAATTATAGAAAAGGTGTTAAAATTACTTTATGGGTGTGGATTGGATTTTGCCTAAATCAAATCAGAGTCAGAAATACTTTATTGATCCCTGAGGGGAAATTGGGTTTGTGTTACATTTGCTCCATTCTAGAATAGAAATATATAAAGAACAAAAACAAAATATAAATAAGAAATATGTAAACTTAAAAGTAAGAAATCAGTGTGTAAAAATTAAAATTATACTAGACTACAGCACAGCTACAATATATATATATAAATGGATAAGGGTACTATATTTTTATTATTATATTACATATTTATGAGTTAATAATTCTATTTTTTATTTCCGTAGTAGAACAATTACATTGGATTAAACTTGTGCCATAAAACTGCCCTCAGCAGTGCACAACTTATAATTATGTTTTCAGTCAGTGTTTCCTTAATTTGAACTACACCTCTAACATTTGTCTCTGATAATTAGTTGGACAAAAATTGTGGCACTCCAAACATTTTTCAGTATTTCTGACATCAATAATTATTAATTTTGAATGATGTTCAGTGGCAGTGACCGGTGCTTTCATGTGTAGCATCCAAAAATTAATACGTGATGTTCTCCCATTTTCTAGGAACTCTAAAGCAACAAGCAACATGTCCTCGGCTAAGGGAGTATCGATCGGCATTGATCTGGGCACCACCTATTCTTGTGTCGGGGTTTTCCAGCACGGCAAAGTGGAGATCATCGCCAACGACCAGGGCAACAGGACCACGCCCAGCTACGTGGCCTTTACCGACACAGAGAGGCTCATTGGAGATGCTGCCAAGAACCAGGTCGCCATGAACCCCACCAACACGGTCTTCGACGCCAAGCGGCTCATCGGGAGAAAGTTTACCGACGCCGTTGTCCAGTCCGACATGAAGCTCTGGCCTTTCAAGGTGATCAGCGATAACGGAAAGCCCAAAGTCCAGGTGGAGTATAAAGGGGACACCAAAGCTTTCTTCCCAGAGGAAATCTCCTCCATGGTCCTGGTTAAAATGAAGGAGATCGCCGAGGCCTACCTGGGACAGAAGGTGTCAAACGCAGTCATCACAGTTCCGGCTTATTTCAACGACTCTCAGAGGCAAGCCACCAAGGACGCCGGCGTGATCTCTGGACTGAACGTTCTCAGGATCATCAACGAGCCCACGGCAGCAGCCATCGCCTACGGCCTGGATAAAGGTAAAAGAGGAGAGCGCAACGTGCTCATCTTTGATCTCGGTGGCGGCACCTTCGACGTGTCCATCCTGACCATCGAGGACGGCATCTTTGAGGTGAAATCCACCGCAGGGGACACGCACCTCGGCGGGGAGGACTTTGACAACCGGATGGTCAACCACTTTGTCGAGGAATTTAAGAGAAAACACAAGAAGGACATCAGCCACAATAAGAGGGCGGTGAGGAGACTGCGTACAGCGTGTGAGAGAGCAAAGAGGACCCTGTCCTCCAGCACCCAGGCCAGCATTGAGATCGACTCTCTGTTCGAGGGCATCGACTTCTACACCTCCATCACGAGGGCGCGCTTTGAGGAGCTCAACTCGGAGCTCTTCAGGGGAACTCTGGACCCGGTTGAGAAAGCCCTGCAAGACGCCAAGCTGGATAAGTCCAAGATCCATGAAATCGTCCTGGTCGGTGGCTCCACAAGAATTCCCAAAATCCAGAAGCTCTTGCAGGACTTCTTTAACGGCAGAGAACTGAACAAGAGCATCAACCCAGATGAAGCCGTGGCGTACGGCGCAGCAGTCCAGGCCGCCATCCTCATGGGCGACACTTCGGAGAACGTCCAAGATCTGCTGCTTCTGGACGTGGCCCCCCTGTCTCTGGGCATCGAGACCGCAGGCGGAGTTATGACGCCTCTGATCAAACGAAACACCACCATCCCCTCCAAGCAGACCCAGATCTTCTCCACGTATTCGGACAATCAGCCAGGCGTGCTGATTCAGGTGTACGAGGGCGAGAGGGCCATGACCAAGGACAACAACCTCTTGGGCAAGTTTGAGCTCACGGGTATCCCTCCCGCTCCCCGAGGCGTGCCGCAGGTGGAGGTCACTTTCGACGTCGACGCCAACGGCATCCTGAACGTGTCCGCCGTCGACAAAAGCACCGGCAAAGAAAACAAAATCACCATCACCAATGACAAGGGCCGCCTCAGCAAAGAGGAGATAGAGCGCATGGTGCAGGACTCTGAGAAGTACAAGGCCGAGGACGAGTTGCAGAGGGAGAAGATCACAGCCAAGAACTCCCTGGAGTCGTACGCCTACCACATGAAGAGCAGCGTCGAGGACGAGAACGTGAAAGGAAAGATCAGCGAGGAGGATAAAAAGATAGTCATTGACAAATGCAACCAGGCGATCTCCTGGCTGGAGAACAACCAGCTGGCAGAGAAAGATGAGTATGAGCATCAGCAGAAGGAACTGGAGAAGGTGTGCAAGCCGGTCGTGACAAAGTTGTACCAGGGAGCGGCGCCGTCAGGAAGCTGCGGCAGCCAGGCAGGAGGCAACTCCAAGGGCCCCACTATTGAGGAGGTGGACTAAAACCACAGACGTCAGCATTTTGTTTGCAGAAATACTTTGGCCGTATCACTGTTGTTTGGTACCAAAAATGATGTAATGTCACCGTTTATTTTCTTGACTTGTCATAATAAA
The DNA here is from genome assembly GCA_028570985.1 of Heterobranchus longifilis. Taxonomy (NCBI): domain Eukaryota; kingdom Metazoa; phylum Chordata; class Actinopteri; order Siluriformes; family Clariidae; genus Heterobranchus; species Heterobranchus longifilis. Next base: position 8,894,901 of record JAOVVB010000011.1, on the reverse strand, counting down.
AATACTTATAACTTAATACTTAATACTTATAAAGATATATAACTTTCTTTAATTTGTTTTTGTAACGCACAATTTACAGATAAGTTTGGCATATGTTGACCCACTGTAAGGCTTAGTCCAATTAAATCTGAAACTTGCACAATTGTGTGTAACTTAATATATGGGCTGGTCTTTTCTCTATTCAAAAAGAGAGCATCAGCGTCATCATGCTTGGTACTTTTTTCCTATAATTCTATTTTTATCTTTTGACTGATCTTTTTTTCTTGTTTATGAATATGATTTCTAATTTACAAATGTGTGCATTACATAACACACACATGCGCACACACAATTAAAAGTAGCCAGCTGTTTATATATTTTGTCCTTAGAATTCAACTAGGTAAAATGTAGGCTAACTAGGTACATTTACTCAAGTAGCCTAGCCTACTATATGCTTAAGTACAATTTTGAGGTACTTTACTTTTAAGTATACTGAAATAGATCTATATAATTAGGCAACATAAGTGAAAACACCTGTGTGGTGTGCAGGTGCTTAATGTTTAGGCTATGATCAGTGGTAACAAATCAATATCCTAATAATAACACTGACAGGGTCCATTCTGCATAATGAGTTCTCTTCATTTTAATAGATTTGAGTATAGGCTACATTTTTTTCTGATAATTCTTTAATAAAGTAGCCTGCTCCACCGACTTAGCATTGCACTCCTAATCCTAAAAATGTCGGACTCACGATGGACAATTAAGAAAAAAGTAAATCCATCATCTTTTTTTTAATTATTCCACGCATCGCATTCTACTTCCTCCAACACCTGGTGCCTACATTACCCACAATGCAACTCGATCGCCATCGGTGTTTGGTAGTAGTAGGGGCTAATGTAACCTCGAGCTGTTAGCTTCAAGCAGAGACGATGAGCAGGCTACAGACGTCTGGTAAGCTCACTTGCTCAACGCCAACTTTTTTTTTTCTCATTTTCAAACTTGTAGTCTTGAATCCCAACAATTCATCAGATGTCACACCGTTACTTCCAAAGCCACAAAAGGCTTCATACAACTTTTTTTCAGTCAGCTAGTAGACCTAGCCTACTCCCCAACACCTGTAAACAGACTTTAATGTGTAAAATTAGTTCCCCTTTAAGTAATATTTTAAATGCAGTACTTTCACTTGTATTTTTACACTGTGGTGTTGCTACTTTTACCTAAGTAAAGTAACTGAGCACTCCCTCCACCACTGTTAATGATAGTTATTGACTGTGGTTAATTTAACAGGCTGGCTGTTGTTCACTAAGGATCCACTAGGTGGCAGTGTTAGTTTGTGTCAGCAGCATCATGAGGCCTCTCAACACACTGGAGGCTCAAAGCTACCTGTTGGAGCCATAGACTGTAAAAAACACTTGTAGTTGCTCAATAATAACATTGGGCTCCTCATGGAAACAGTAGCCTAAAATCACATCTGGATCTTTCAACTGACTTGCTGCTGAAAGTCTAGGCTGACATTAATCTTAATATAAATAGTGATTAAATGGCCTAATTTAAGAGGTTAGTCTGTGTAGTTGTCAGGCAGTGAAACACCAGCAAATGTAGGCTAGTGGAGTCTGTGCACTTCTTGTAATTTTTTTTATGTGGTAATCCTCAGTGTGTTTGCTCAGCTACAGTATGCCCAGTGTTGGTAAGGTTTTGAAATTGAATAGGTTACAGATTACTATAGTTACCCTATTACTACTGTAATAAGTAATATAGCTATTTCAATTACTTAATCAAAGTATTGTAACTTATTACATTTGATTACTTGTCAATGACTTTTCTAACAAATGTTTAATGGGCACTACAGCTCAAAAGTACCAAAAACATCAATGTAAACCAGGGAGTGTAGAGTAGTTGTCAGGAAATAAGCCAAAAGAAGACATTCCCACACATCCCCAGCATTTTGATTAGTAACTTGTATAGCACCATTCAGGCAAAAGACAATTCAAAGTGCTTTACAACAGCATTACATTACATTAAACACAAGGACATAAAAAATGCATCCAATAACAACAACAACAACACAAAAAGCAATATCATGTCTTATGTCTAAAATACATTAAACAACAAGACATTAAGGAAACATCAAAAGCATGCAAAAATATTTACAGATTAAAAACATGTATCTAATGTATGGGAAAACCATAGTAAACAATAAACAATAATGTTTTAAGCCCTGGTTTTAACCTCTTTCAGGTGTAAATTGAGAGGAGAGGTGCTGGGAATGATGTGATGCCACCAAGCTCTCGTCCCGCCCCACAGGTCCCACAAAACCAACAGAGGGGCGTCAATCAAGAGCAGTAAGGACCCACACAGTCCTGAGAAAAGGTAGACTATTGCTGATTACAGTTACATCTATTTTGGAATTAGTTACAGTAATTTAGTTACATGTAACTAGTTACTCCCCAACACTGATGTTCACATATGTGGACATGCAACATCTGTGCAACATGAATGTAATAGCAAAAGGTAGACCGACACTACAATACACAACAATTCACATAGCCTATTCTCAGTGCTGTTTGTACTTTTTGCTATTGGTCTATGACTCATACAATTTTAAGCTATGTTTATCTACCACCAGGGTCCAAAATATTTTGTCCACTGACCAAATGGCTAGTGAATGTTCAAAATCTACAAGCCACTTGCATGTTTTACTGGCATTTGGCTAGTAAATGGTGCTATTTTTTAGGGCTGTCCTCGATTAAAGAAATTCTTAGTTGACTAATTTTCACGATTTTGTCGACTAATTGATTAATTGATTTAATCGACAGATCTGTAAAACTGAGTTTCTCCACAAAGAATCATGCAAAAGCAACACCTTAAATCATGTGTTTACCGGAGATGTGCCCATAATGTTCTTGGAAATAAATCATTCAGCATGAAAAAAGCATTAAAAAATGACTAATCGGATGAGAAATCTTAGTCGACTAAGACCAAAACAACCGATTGGTCGACTAATCGACTAAGAGGGGAGCAGCCCTAATTTTGGACCCTGTTTACCACAGTGCAGACCTGAATATGTAAAATATTACAGCCTATAAAAAAGTAAATTGAGGGTTGATCATCCCCTCACACACGCGCGCGTGCACACTTGATCAGCCCATCCTCGCGCTCTGATTAGAGGGAGTGGTTCAACAATGCGCCAGCCTCCACCAGCAGCCGAAGAGTTAAAGTGTCGAGCCTGTTGTTGAACGCACCATCCAACCGGGCTGTGTCGCTAAGGGACGACAGGCTACTTGTGAAGAAAGCAACAGATCCCCAGCTGGAAAACAACCCCACATCTGGCACGCGCGAGCTGAGCAGGAAGAGCTACAGGAATATCTCAGCGCGAGATTAAATAATCGTCAGGCGTCCTCGTCTTGTGTGTGGAGAAGAGAAAAGTTGTCAGGAATAGTTGTGGATTTTGTCGTTGGAGAATTTGGATAAGCTTTGTCAAAAAGCGGGCGAGGAGTGACACGAAGTGCTTCATCCTGTAGGCGCGTACTTGTGCGTAATTAGCCAATCCTTTTTTTCCTCCTTTTTTTTGCAACAGCCTTGTTTGTGCGAGCGGGAAATAAGTACAACATGTGGAAGCATTAATTTACAGTCACATTGTGTAATCCATCGACGAAAAACATTTTAAAACACATCCAGTGAGCCACCTGCGATTTGTTGCGACACCAGACGGAGTTTTCTAACAGGTGGTTTTTTATTATTGAGCGTCTCACTTTGGCGCTGTCTGGACCATTTGGCTGTTATTTTCTGGGGGGATAAATGAGACGCACAGGTCAGTATAAGGGCTGGGGTGTGAAATGAGGGCGGACTTTGCGTTAATTTTATAATTTTTGTACGAGTGGACAGCAGCTTGTAACGGAGGGGCGAGCAGCCAGAAGGTCCTCTCGATGATAAGCTCGGTGTGTGTGTCGTCTTACCGGGGGCGCAAGTCAGGCAACAAACCTCCGTCTAAAACATGTCTGAAGGAGGAGATGTACAGGGGGGAAGACTCGGACAAAATTATCATCAACGTGGGCGGCACGCGACATGAAACCTACAAGAGCACCCTGAGGACCCTGCCGGGGACGCGCCTGGCATGGCTGGCAGACCCGGAGCCAGACCCGCAGGTCAGCACGGAGTCGGACGCCGCTGCGCTCCCGAGTGCCGAGTTCTTCTTCGACAGACACCCGGGAATCTTCGCCTACGTGCTGAACTACTACCGGACCGGGAAGCTGCACTGCCCGGCCGACGTCTGCGGCCCGCTGTTCGAGGAGGAGCTGGCGTTTTGGGGGATTGACGAGACGGACGTGGAGCCGTGCTGCTGGATGACCTACCGGCAGCACCGGGACGCGGAGGAGGCCCTGGAGACGTTTGAACCGCCGGACCCGGATACCGACGACGACAGAGAGATGCCGAGGCGGTTCGGCATCGAGGACTGTCCCGACAGGTCGAGGGGCTGCTGCGAAGTTTGGCAGCCGAAGGTCTGGGCCTTGTTTGACGACCCGTACTCCTCCAGAGCAGCCAGGGTGAGTTTCTCCTCTTTAATGTCAGTGTGAGACCAGAAAACCTGCAAGTGGTTTTCCATTTAGAGGAAAAAAGGCGCACATGTTGTCCTAATCAACAGGTGTCCATACGAAGTTCAGCCAGTCAGGCTGCAACAGTCTCAGCTACAACCATAAGTCTGTTAAAGGTGCTGTCAGTGGTATTTCAGACTGAGGTGTAATTTCCACACCCTCTTTTCAAAATCTTGGTTGTGTCCCCCCCACTTTCAAAATCATATATTTTTTTAAACCACAAAAATGATGCTTAATATGCTACTGTTTGGCCAGCTGTCGGATTATGGCTGTGAATATGAAGAGAGCTGCTGATTTTGCTCTGATATGCTCCCAAAAAATTACCACAGACGAGTAGCGGACACAGACAGCCTGCATACACGGTTCTATAGTAACGGTTCTGAAAATGCCTTTCACCGTATCTCTTTTGGTGCATATTTCAGCACCATGGACAGAAAGCGGAGCTCACATCATCATTTGTTTTAACTTTACAGAAAATAAGGAAATGCTTTGAATTTACATGTTAATTTTAAGTTATCGTGGTATAAATATTCAATTCAAATCGCTTTTTTTCTGGGAGAGGAACCCCAGACCCCTGTTGTATTGTGTCCCCCAACTTCTCAAACCAAAGTTACAGCCTTGATTTAATATACATATATATATTTACATATATATTAATAAGTAAATAGGTCTACATTCAGACAGCCATCACTGATGTGTGTGTTTTGTCAGTAACATGGGTCCTCTGCTCTGCAGTGTACAGAAAAGACATTTTCTGGTATCTACTCTCATCCAATCAGGAGAGAGGATTCCAGAAATGTCTTTTCTGTTTCCTGCAGAGCGGAGGGACTGGGAGACCCACG
>JAOVVB010000011.1:8836908-8848349 GCA_028570985.1 Heterobranchus longifilis | reverse complement strand
ACAGCCTCTCTGTCAGTCCCATTCCCAGGCTCGGCCACAGGCTGCTGTGGATCGTCGTGAACTCGTGTGTCAATCATAAACTGTATAAAAAACATGGACGTAGTTTCTGGGACTCAAGTCAATGCGGAAGTGCCTGAAACTGGCATTTTTTTCAAATGGTCAGCAGGGGGCGACTCCACTGGCTGCAACGTACGGTTCATCTTAGCTACACTGGCGTAAAGTCCACACTCACCAAAATACTGCAGCGGAAAATGATGTTTTCACTTCGTGTGGACAATCAGTGAAAAGCTGTGTCGTCTCTACACACTGACACAACCGCAGCCTTCCACGAGCTCGCTGCTGATGTTAGCCTGCAAAGAAGGAAACAAAGACCAGGTCAATGCATCTGGGATTTTACTTCTTTGTGGAAACAAAGTGTAGAAGGAAACACTGTAAAGTTTTAAAAGTAACAGATTACTTCTTTGAAAACATAACTAAATAACAGATTACTTGAATTGCAAAACGAACGTGTTACCTTAATCGTTCCAACAAAAATGTAATCTGAGTACTCTGTGTTACTTTGTCACACTGATAACTACACCACCTAAATCAACACTGAGTGGTGAAACGCTCAACTACAACAAGTTCCTGTTCCTGTTTGTACTGTGAGCTGAGTGTATAACAAACACATGATGATAGCATACTGTGGAAGTGTTATAAATAATGAGTACTTGTTCATTAGAAAGTTATGCATATTTGCTAGTCAATGTGGCACAGAGGATATTTATATGTAAATGCACACTTACGTGTTATTTTGTATGTACACATGTCTACTTCATGTTTACAGATGCAAAACAAGTTATCCCACCTTTCAAAACGATGCGCCATGACAACCGATATTTTATGGAGGACTTTACACCTACTAAGAGCTCGGTGTAAGATTTCAGTTGTAAGTTATGCCTCCGTTGGAACTATTTCAGCTGGTGCAACCTGTAAAATATTAGCAGCACGTAAACTCCGACGTAAGTTAGAAATGACGTTCAAACTCACACAGCTGGTGAAACACACTGCAGGGAAATACTGATTGACTCCAGTTTTGCAGAGAAGTGAGAGCTGTATTTTCTGTACATATTGTTGAAGTAATGAGAAACATTCATGTTACATACCAGATTATTGAGTATTAGTTTTTGGCTGGACCGCAGCAAAGCTGGGAGACCAGCCCTATAAATGGAGAAGTCTGTCGCTGTCTCACTGACTGACTGACTGACTGACAGACTGACCAATCGACCGACAGAGTGACTGACTGACTGACTGACTGACTGACAGATTGACAGACTGACTGACTGACCGACTGACTAACAGACTGACAGACAGACAGACAGACAGACAGACAGACAGACAGACAGACAGACTGACTGACTGACTGACTGACTGACTGACTGACTGACTGACTACACCCATATGTTTTTGTCCCCCAAAACTGTTTCCACAATATTAGAAGCACATAAATGTATAGTGTTAAATGTCAAATGTGTGGTGGCATGGTGGCTTAGTGGTTAGCATAGTCGCCTTGCACCTCCAGGATCCTTCTCGGGTCTGTGCGCATGGAGTTGGCATGGTTTCCCTGTGTTTGGTGGGTTTCCTCCGGGTATTCCAGTTTCCTCCCACAGTCCAAAGACATGCAGATTAGGTTAATTAGTGTTCCCAAATTGCCCATAGTGTGTGAATCTTGGCTTGATATCCCATCATGGTCGTAAAATAGGAATAAATAAAGTGGTAATCCCCAGTGGCCTCCATGGTTCCTAGTTGGACTACAAAGGTTCCTGGATGGATGGATGTCTCTGTATGATGTAGCATTACAGTTTCCCTTCACTTATCACTAAGCATCTCAGGCATGTGTGATTAGTTATATATCTATTCCCCCTTTACTTTTATAATGCACTCCACTCTTCAGGGAAGGCTTTCCACTAGATGTGGGAGCATGACTGTGTGTATTTGTGTTCACTCAGCTTTGTGCACAATGGTTACTTATCTCAGATGAGCGCATGTATAAATTCCACACATTTCAACCTTTTTGGAAACAGCTTGGGGAAGAACCACATACAGTATTGGTGTAATGGGCAGGTGTCTGGAAACTTTTGGCCATGTAGTTCATATGTATATGAATTAATTTTGGCCACTATATTGATTCATTCTGGGGGACTGGAGGTATTGTCTGCTGATTGTTTAATGATTCTTCCACAGCAGTTTCACTGCAAGTACTAGTCATGATGATCCCCAGTTTTTCTCCCATGTATTTCTCTGTAATTTTTCCTTTGACTCCAGAGTCAGACCTGTGATGGAATTAGCTTTCTTCATCAGCTTATTGAGATCACAATTTGGACCACATCATAGAAAACAACACTGGCCACAATAGACTGATAGAACAAATGTAGTATTATCTGTTTAAATAGCTTTGATGTCTTTCATGAATGGTGGCACCTCCTCCCTGGTTTCTGGTCTTACAGGCTCTTTAACACACTCTAAATCCACCCTATGTTTCTTTGTCAAACTGACTTTAAGTTGCAAGTTGCTTTCCCTGCACCCTGAGAGTAAGCTTCTTTAAGACAAAGCTAATTTTTGTTGTGAATGCAGCCCACAATAGAGGAGTCATCAAATCACAGTCGCAGGTAGCTGCCTCAGTGCTGAACTGAAAATCTGATCTGTAGGGAATGAAGAGGAAAAGCGATAGGACCTTTTCCAGATGTTCTCCAATGATGCATACTATTGTATCACTGTCTTAAGACTCAAAAACCCTTGACCTGTTGGTCATGTAGTCCATGATCCAGGGACATCAGAGTCTATGCTTGTTTCCCAGTCAGCTTTAATACTTTATATTAAAGAACTTGATACTTACAGCCACACTGATCCAGAATTGAGTGTGATCACAATGCTTTCATTTTCACACTGCACAATCGTATTAGTTTGTTAGCAGTTTGTTAATGTAGTGTCTAGTTTGGTGATAAATACAACTGTGCACCATCTAACACTAAAAGCTATTGACTAAAACCCAGCAGAACCTAATTTAACCAACCTGGTTAATTACCATGCATTTTTTTTTAATGATTAAAGCCATGTAAAACATTGACACTTTATGTATCAAATGTGTATGTAAAAATTTTTGCAAATTTTTCTCAGATCAAGACTGGAGCTCCATGCAGATCTGAGCGCCTGGCCAAATACAATCAGTTGATGAGGTGAGAGCTCAGTGATATTCTTTAAAAAATCAAATTTTAATTAAGTTATAATGTAAATAAAATGTTAAAATGTTGCTCAGTTTAAAGTAAAATGTACTCAAGTGATTTGAAAATTAAGTAATGATATGGGTATTTAATTTTTTAGTATTTACTTAATGCTGTTAAACTACGAAAAAAATATCCTGGACTGCTGCACGATGCTATGCATAACGCATTGCTAGTCTAACTTAATTATTCAACATTCGATTTGAATAGTATTGAATAGTATTAAAATATTTTGCTGTGGTTGGGCCAGGGGTGCTCCTCTTAATTTAGAAATTTCCAAATCGATTAATTCATCTCAATGACATTAGAATGTTTTTCTTCGCAAAGTAGTCCTATGATGTTGGAATATTGTGAAAAATTGCAAAAAATGAACACAGTCTGAACATTAATAATGACCATGAAGATGTTGAGATTTGTAAACAATATGGCTGCCACATGGGTGACGCTAGGTTTATTTTAGTCAAAAATCTTGATTGAATCATGACTGAATTCACAGATTTGAAAGAAATCTGAAAAGCATTTTCAGGACAGAATTCTGAGGAAGTATGTAAAGGATAGGTGTGGTTTCCACAGAGGGACAAGTTAAATGATATAATAAATAAATAAGGGACATAATAAATGTGCTAGTGAGCAAGGATATTTCCACTTATATCAGTAAGCATTTAATTATGCAGAGTGATGCTGCAAAGGTTTTTTTTTGTACACTCACTGACCATATTATTAGAGAGGCCTATCTGATTAGTTCACCTATAGGTGCACGTTTTTACAGTACAGTTTTATTTTCATGTACATGTTGATTAGTATCCTCTATTTTTTCTGAACAGTTCTATAAAATGTTCTATAATATGCTCTATAGAATTTCCCTATACAGTCAAATCCCTGCCTGGCCAAAACAAGTTGCATTTCAGAAGGTTCAACTTATTTATCTGTGTCAAGCAAAGAAAACTGAGACTGAGCTGCAATGACTGGAATTAGGTTAAGATCTGTCCAACACATTAAAATCTGGAAGGACAGTGCTGTACATCAGCTTCAAAAAATCATGAATGGAGATCATTTAAACACTTGTTGAAGTTGCATGGTAAAAAAAAAAAATCAACAGTAAAACCTACAGCTATCTTTAATAGTGAAACCACCTGTTAGTGAGACGCAACAGAAAAAAGGCTTCAGTTTGCTGGGGAGCATAAAGATTGGACTCGGAATGGAAAAGGGTCATGTGATCTGATGAGTCCAGATAGACCCTAATCCAGAGCGATGGACGTGTCGGGGTAAGAAGGAAAGTGCATGGAGAGATGCTCTCATTATGCTCTCATTAGTGTCCACTGTCTCTGGAGGCTCTCTAGGTCTGGGCTCAGCAATGTTATGTGGCAATAAATGTCAGCTGACCACCTAAATGAACTGAATGAGCAGGTTATCACATCTATGGAGTCTTTCTTCCCTGATGGCAAGACTATATTCCGGGACTCAGACTGTGAAAGAGTGGTTCTGGGAGCACGAGGAACCATTAACTTGATTGCTTAATTTGCTTATACATTTATAAAATCTGTCTCACATTTTATGTTCCACAGGATTGAGGAAGAGTTGGGTGATCAAGCCCGATTTGCTGGCCACAACTTCAGAAATCCCAGCGCTCTGTGAGATGTTCTGCAGCTACAAAAACACGTCCACACAAAAACAACCACCAGACAATATGCACTGACCTAGACAGAGATACACCATTACAGATAACACACCAGACAGAAAAGACATCATGCAATTTAACAGACACTCTGTGATTTTTTTTGCACTGAACACCCACTGACAACAAATCTTATCTGTCAGAAGCCCATGCACTGGACTACAGGGGACGATATGCAGATGACTATAAATTGGACTGACCACAAACATTTGAGCTCATAATATGCATGGCAGAATGGACACACTGACAAGACACGTCTGACAAAGATAGACAGCTGAGTATTAGGTATAGGATGCGGGACAGACCCTCACTGACAAAATGACTAGAGACAGTGGTGAGCTCTGGAGTAAAAGGGAACAAACTATTTATTATTAAGTGTAGAGTAAAATGTTTAAATTCATCTTGGTGCAACAATTTCACGGATATTGGTTTTAAGAAATAGTTTTCTTTATAACTTGGGTATGCTCACTGACCTTTGTCTGAGGTAAAATTTTCAATTGAAAATGCAGCAATTATTGACTTAACACATATGAAGATAGACAGAAACTGTCGGTGCATGTAAAGAAAGAAATCAAGAAAGACAAGAGCATGAATTTAAAAAAAGCAGACTGCACTCTCGCAAAAAGATGGATCATGAAGCTTAAACATGCACACACACACAACCACACACACACACACACACACAACACACACACACCTCTCACTCTCTGACACTTTACTCTCTTTGCCCTTTTCTCAGCTGTTCCCTCCTCCTAAATTCCCTAGTCCTTTACTTTCTTGTTGTTTCATTGTCGCCCCACTGTTCTCTTTTCCTTCCACTGTTGCTATTATTGCGCACTTGGTCCATCATGCTTGAATTTCTTCTCTATTTCTCTCTATGTGGAATCACTGTGGTCAAAGAAAAGAAGAAAAGAAGGGAATAAACAACATGCTTGCCATTACACAATGCTATGGATTAAAATTATCATTTGCTCCAGCCATGTGTTGTTTGTTGCTGAAAATCAGGAGACTGGTGTGTGGGTGATTGAGAGAGAGAGAGAGAGAGAGAGAGAGTGAATAGCCAGGAGACACATCAGATACACTATATGGACAAAAGTATTTGCAATGACATTGTATCCAAACACATTTACTCTAATATGGAGTCGGTCCCTTTTGCAGCCATAATAGCTTCAACTCTTCTTGCTGAGTGTTTCTGTGTCAATTCGTGCCCATTCATTTATGAGGTCAGGCACTGATGATGGACGAGAAGGCCTGCCTCGCAATCGTTCCAGTTCCTCCTAAAAGTGCTCGGATAGGGTTGAAGTCAGGGCTCTGTGTTCGGGCCAGTCAAGTTCTTCCACACTAAACTCATCAAACCATGTCTTTATAGTCCTTGCTTTGTGCACTGGGACACAGTCATGTTGGAACAGAAAAGGGGCTTCACCAAACTGTTGGGCCAAAGTTGGAAGCATCACATTGTCCAAGATGTCTTGGTATGCTGAAGCATTAAGATTCCCCTTCACTGGGGATATGGGGCCTGACTGAAACACCTGAATTCAATAATTAACAGGTTTGTGCAAATACTTTTGTCCATATAGTGTATATTTGCAGGTGGTAGAATAAGTTAGATTTACAGAGTAAAAAAGTGTTAAGATCACACACACACACACACACACACCAAAAAAAACGTACTACTGTACACTCACCCTCCACTGTTTACAGTTAAGAAGAGCGATTGTATGAGTACCTGTATTTTTCATGGCAGCTCAAACTGATCTGGCCATTTCCCCAGACCCTTTCTTATTAACAAGGTGTTTTCACACACACAACTGCTCATTCCTTTTTTTTCTTGCACTGTTTGTGGGTGAAAATCTTAGCAGATCAGAAGTTTCTGAAAAATTCACACCAGCCCATCAGGTACCAACAACATCGCTACCATGGTTAAAGTCACAGAGATCACACATTCTAAAGTAGATGGTGAGAGAACGTTTACAAATTCAAGTTCCTATGTCTCTAGAAGGACTGCAGCAGTTTCTCAAAGATGCTTAAAAAAAACCTACCAGCCAAATTACTTGTTAAAGAGTATGAAGTCTACCTCAGATAATTTAAAGGTAATTTGTTGTTGCAGATTAAACACTTAAGTTAACCATTTTGAAGCCTTTTTCTTAGAGAATCCAGTTTATTTCAGTTTACATTTCCAAGAAAACAACAACAACAACATGGTAAGATTTGGTTCAGATTATGCTGTCTGCACTTTCTGCACTCCTCACTATCACAGATTCCCTGATAGACACAACAGCTGCATTCACATCACAGCAGAATTACTGTAATTATCAGCTTCTATCTGAAAAAAAAAACAAGCTTAAGTGTCTGCTGTAATCATCAGTTTGAAAACCCACACTGGAAAATGGAACAAATAAGTGCTAGACTTCCGAGGTTAATGATTAGGTCGCATTGCTTTCCCGAGATCTGTGTAATTTTCAGCTTATGCTACTTCCAATTTATAGAAATATGCAATTATGTAAAAAAGTACAGGAACATGTTTTGAAATGAATCTAAGATCTTGTGGTAAACAAACACTGCTCTTGGTGAATGCAGTGACTATGAATGAGAAGGAATGCAAAGAACACCATCTGGATCGTTTAAGAAAAGAATTAGGTAATAATAATTGAAATAATAATACCATTAGCATATAAAAAGTAAGATCCAAATAGATAAATTTTAGGGGCCAAAGGGCAAACACCCATGAGATTGTACTACCAAACTACCACATGCTTTCAAATAAGGTTATCGTCAGAATTATTTAACCCCAATTACAAATTAAGCTAATTGGTAAGATCAACAAATTGTCAGCTGTTTGCAATGAAGAAATCAAACAAGAATAATTTAAATAGCTCAATATACATAACAACTAATGTCACAGGCGGTTTCTCCAAATTGCAAAATCTCCAAAAATGCAACTTGTAATGACTTCTGCAGCCTCAAAATGATTCCATGTCTTGAACAGAATCCCTCACAACAGAAAACATTTGCAAAAAAAGGTGTTGTCTGAAGCACAGCTGATGCAACTGATCAAGGGCTTCATTAGTTGTACAAGGTTTATGATTGGAATAAAACACATCAAATACCTAAACTGGATAGGGGTTTGTTCAGTGTCAGGTATGATTGCACATTAGAAATATGTAGAAAATAGAAAAGAATTGTTAAAAAGAAGACATCATTGCCTTTCACAGTTTGCAGTTACCAAAGAATAGCGAAGGCACTGACTGTTCTTAGAGACACCACTGGAAGCGTAGATCCACAGTTCAAAATATACTGGTCGTAGCAGAAAAAGCAATCCATCAGTAGCTCCAACTCAGGCAGGATAAAAACCCTCAAGTGACAGCAAAAGATGTGGTGGCAACAGGCACGGGGGGTTCAGTTTGCACAGTAAGGAGCATACTAATCACTGAAGGTTTCCTAACTCCAAGATGTACACCACTACTGTCTCAAAAGCACAAAAATAATTTGTCTCCAATATGCTCAAAACCATGTAAATAAGCAAGATAAGTTTTGGGATTCTGTTCTGTGGAACAATGAAACAAAACTGGAACTTTTTGGGCTTATGGATCAGCAGAATATCTGGAGGAAGAAGAATGAAATGAACACCCTGCCTATAGTGAAACATGGGGGTGGCTCGGTGATGCTCTGGGGCTGCTTTGCTTGCTCTAGTACTGGAAAAATCCAGCATGTGGGAGGCAAGAATGATTCTTTCATATATCTGGAAATTCTAGAAAAACATCTCTTGCTGTCTGTGAGGAAGCTGATGCATGAGTGTCATTGGACCTTCTAACAGGAGAGTGATACCAAGCATACCTCAAAGTCCACCAAGGCTTGGTTGCAGAAGAAGTCTAGAGTCGCAGTCACAGTCATCTGACTTGAACCTCATAGAAAATCTCTGCAGCAAGCAAACCCAAGAATATTAGTGAACTGGAGACCATTGTCCATGAGTAATGTACTAAGATGTTTGGCTAGTGCCTGGCTATGCGTCATATAGGCAGCAGGTCTTAACAAAAGAAGGTGCTCTACTACGTAATCATGCTTGTCATGAAAGGGTGGAATAATTTTGAGACTGCAGTAGCCATTAAAAGTTGCATTTTTAGTTGCATTTGAAGAAACCGCCTATAATGTTAGTTAGTTAGTGTTGAGTGTTGCGCTATTTCAATTGCTCTTGTTTGATTTGTTCCTTTCGAACAGCAGAATGTTTGTAAATTTTGTTAATAAATCTAAATTGAAATGGGGGTTAAATGATTTTGACTGTGACTGTACATGTTTAAAAATAATTATCAGTGAAGTGATTCTGCTTAACACCAAATAAAGACAGGGTTGGTTTCATCTGGACTCCTGAAGCCATGGACCTTAAAGAGCTTACAAAGTGTGAAGAGGATCTCACTGTGTGAAGGTACTGATAGTTCTGGTACTGTTGTATGGTACTGGTACTGGTATATCAAGGAACAAAGTGAAGGCCGTCGTCAACAACTGAAGAAAATGGGGCACCAGAGTGACAAGAGGTCCCTTTAAAATAGATGAAAAGAGAAGAAGATGCTTTAACAGTAGCATTAAAGTTTCTTCAAAATTACTAAATATAGTATCTAGCAAGTACTGCTCACTCCCTGAATGTGACATTAATCATTCGTATTTCTCTCATGTCTGCACTGTGGGGTAGGCTGGCTGGTCGGGAGCCCTTTCTTTCAAAAACAACAATCCAAGCCTGAACAAATTTTGCTAAATGGTGACAAAATGTTTTGTAGTATGCTGAGACAACTTTTGTCCATAATTGTCCATAATACACACACTGATGCATGCTACTGGCAGCATCATGTCCATGGTGCTGCTTCATTTCAGCTGGGACTGAGGTGCTAGTCATGATAGAGGGCATCACGGATAGCTTAAAATATCAATTTATTTTGGGACGATGATACTCACTCTTATATTTTCAAAACAAGAATCACACACAAGTCATTTATTCTCTCTCTCTCTTTCTAGTGAACTTCTAGTGAACTTTTAGTGAAGAAATTTCCTTCAGTCCTCTGTTGAACACATTGGTCTACAAGAAAAATAGAGAGAAAAGTCAGAAGAACACAACAGCAGGCCCTACACCTAAAACCAGTTTAACCCAGGTACAATCCTGCTAACAAGACAGATCTGTGGCCCCTTATTCACAGGTGATGAGGTCTTGTTTTCTTGTTTGGTCCCTTTTGGTCTTGTATCTCAGGCAGGCTGCCATCACTGCAGTCTTCTCAATTTGGTGACACATCTTCCCTTAACCCAAAATGAAAACCTACATTTGTTTGTCCTGAGCCCTGCCCACTTCTCAGACTTTAGGTTTGATTCAGATATTGGATGTGCCACTGCAAGGCAACAAGGCACACCCCTCCAGATTCTTGACGTGATGCTATTTATGTGAAACTGGTTAAAGGGTGAAAACACATCAGAAAATTCGGAAAAGATTAGATCTCCTAATGTCAATTCCTGTAATTTAGTTCCTCCGTTATACAGATGTGATTGCTGTTCTTGAGCCTGTACAGTAACACATTCTCCTGTTTTAATTGACACAGGTTGTTGAATTTTGCTCTAAGCTCAAGAATCTATTTTTATTTTACTTGCAGAATGCACCTCCTTCCAGATTTTTTAATCATGTGTAGAACACCAAAGGGCTTCAACCCATATAATAATTAAAATAGGGAAAAAACCTGGGAGTTTTGTTGGATCTCTGGTACTGTGAATAACAGGGGTTCAGACCATTTATCCCAATTATGAACATCATCATGAATTAACTTACGACTCGTGTTTTTATTTGATTAAATCGTTCAACCAAAATATCCATTTGTGGTTGGTAAATGCTGGTTCAAATCCATTTTATACCCAATAATGCCCAGAAAAGTTGTTCCACAACACTGCACGGAGAAATATTGTGAGGGTACAATGGTGTTTTTGGGATGGTTGATGGATTTACCCGCTGAGATTGGCTACAGAATGTGTACCACAGGTATGTGTTCTGAATAAAATGCCACCAGGGCAGCTCTGGCCCGACGGGGCATGACTCCACAAGACCTCTGGGGTGTGCTGTGGTGTCTCGCACCGGAATGTTAGCATGGTATCCGTTGGGTGCTATGGGTTGCAGAGTGGGGCCTCTGTGGATAAGACTTGTTTGTCAAGCGCATCCCATGGGTGCTCGATCACATTGTATTCTAAGAGTTTGCAGGATGAATCAACAACCTCGAACATTTTGCCTGCCTGTGACTCTGTCACCAGTTTACTGGTATATAACTGATAATCATAATATTATTCACTTCACCTAATGGTGGTGGCTGATTGATGTACATTTAAGCCACTGTATATTGCACTTGAGGTTGTGCTGATAAATTATCAGCATGGCTGTGATGCAATCATAGGTATCACAGCTTGATAATATTCAATTCAATTCAATTCAATTCAATTTTATTTATATAGCGCTTTTAACAATGGTCATTGTCTCAAAGCAGCTT
>JAOVVB010000011.1:8794171-8815845 GCA_028570985.1 Heterobranchus longifilis | reverse complement strand
TTGAAAGGTTTAGGGACGTGACCTAGACATAATGAAGAATTAATAATGTTTAGAAGTGGCTCTCCAACCGTAAGCATCACTTCTTTTAAAAATCTGGTTGGTATTGGGTCTAACAGGCACGTTGTTGATTTAGCTGAGGTGATAAGTTTATACAGCTCTTCCTGTCCTATACCTGTAAAGCACTGATACCTGTAAAGACCAGAGTCTGGATAGAACGGTCACTCGGTCCAGATCCGGCCTGCTCTAGTAATGAGATCACTTCTTGTTCCACATGCAGAAAATACATGGGGCAACTTTCCATAAACAAATTTGGATTTAAAACAAATGTCTCTTTATACCTCTTTAATTCCAGCTGAAAGTTTAACAAACCATACAGTATCTACAGACTGACAATGAATGATCACCAAAAATGTCTGCCATTTATATTCAAAAATTTCCTCTTATAGGTCTGATGCACACATCATGTATGGCCACATGAGTGTCTACTTGGACAATAAATGTAGCAGGATAGAGTAGAAAAAAAGAAAAAACTCCTCCCAAATGATATCTGGTATGATGGCTAGGTGGAGTGTGTGAATACAGATTTTGAAATGTTTAGATTGATTTCTTCCTCCTGAAAATTTATGATGATGTGAGTGAACATTAACATCATCATATAATTGTATAATTATGCATCAGTGAATTCCCCACGGCGGCATGGTGGTCAGGTTAATTGGTGTTCTTATATTGCCCGTAGTGTGTGAATGAGTTTGTGAGTGTGTGTATGTGTGTGTGCCCTGCAATGGATTGGCGCCCTGTCCAGGGTGCACCCCGCCTCGTGCCCTAAGTCTCCTGGGATAGGCTCCAGGTCCCCGTGACCCTGAATACACGATTAAGCGGTAACGACGATGAGTGAGTGAGTGAAATTCCCCACATTTTACATGGAATTCATATATGGAATTTTTATTCATCATTTTGATGTACAGAAGATGTCTAACATTTGGAAATGTGAAAAATCTTTCTTATTGTTTTACACAGCTCAATTAAACAAATAAAATGTAGCTATTTATTGGTTGCACAGATTTTCACCCTGTGGTAGGTAGAACCATATTTGACTTGTCACAGATTCTTAATCACATCGAGGTCCGGTGTTTGACAGGGCCATTATCACACACCGATCCACGCCTGTGTAGCAATGTGACATTGACCAGAGATGACAAAAGTATACAAACTCAATACTCGGCTAAAAGTACAAGTACTTGTCTTAAATTTACTTTACTACAAGTAGAAGTACCGCTTACATTTTTTACTCAAGTAGAAGTTGCTGACTTTTGGATTTTTTTTTTTTTTTTAATAACCGAATCATGATTGATGTTTTCATAGCGGCTTTTGTAGAAAACTCCAGGTTTTTTTCAGGAATATGTCTATTTACAATGAAATCTACACTTTAATTGCGCACAAGTTAACTTTATCTAGCACAAATCCTGATTGTAACCAGTTGCAGCAGAATGGAGTTCCATCACATGCCATCATAAATTGTAAATAATTTGCAATCTATATATTGATTGTGAAAATAAATATTTATGCGTCATTGCATTTAGGGTTTGTGTAAGTTAAGTATATTTGACAGCGTTATCCACAAAAAGCCAGCTTCATGAAGACATGGTGTGGTAGGGTTTGAGTGGAAGAACTCAAGAGCCAATTAGTGTATATTTTATATGTGCATTATGTCAATAATGATCTAATTTGTTGACCCAGGTTTGTTATACATGCCAGGAAATGATTTAAAAACCTGCATGACACACTCCTACAGGAATGATACTGAACCAGCGGCACGGCATTCTAGTAATTAATACAAATTATTAATGGATGGGAAATGCTAAAACATCTTACAGTAAAATGATACAAAATACATTTTTTGGGAAGTCACTACATGAAAAACAGGACTAACAACTATTACAGAAAGGCATACAGGAAATTCCATAATAACAGCTTATGATAAAGCAATACAAGAAACAGCTGTCTGCATTTCAGCATATCAGGGTTGGGTTTTTTCTTTTGGCACCAGAGCTGTTTTTGCAGCATGAGGGAAACTACAGAATGTTTAATCTTATGGCTGTTTAATGTAGAGACTGGCTTCAACTCAGCAAGAGTTTAACATAGGATTACAATAATTTTATAAGTATTATAGTCAAGTATTTGTTTTAAAACCAGTGATGATTTGTCTAATCCCTGGTCGTTATGCTTAGATACACTAGAAGAGTAGGAAGGTTGTTCATAGATGTCCCAAATGGGCAACTGTTTCCAACTGTTTTTTTTTTTTTTGCATCAACCTCAGATTTTTGGGCCCCATAAAAACACCCAAACGTAATGAAGATCCTGCTGAATCATAACTCTTGTTTATGGTTATATTTATACCTGAATCAGTAAGTCAGCAGAACGTTAGAAATGTGTAACTGTGTCAATAAATTAAGCTTAAGACTAGAAGAATCTGCTTTTGAAAAAGTAGAAAAATGACTCTGGAAGCAATAAGTTAATGAAAGTAGCAATTAGTGAACTGTCAGTAAGTAATTAGGTTAAGATGTTTACAAGATAATGTTCATGATGACATTGACTCTTAAAAAATCATCAATGGATTTGGAGGTTTCACATCAAAAATTGTAAATAATTTTGCAAACTATATCAATTTTATAATAAATATTAATGCAGCATTGTAAATAGAGTCTTGCATAAGTTAGGTGTCAAAGGGCTGACAACACCCCTGTGAGATCCACAAGGCCAGCTCCATGAACCAATTATTGTATATTGTATTTCGGCACGCTATCATAATTACCTAATTTCTTGGCCTAGATGTCAAACCCGCGTGAGACACTCCTACAGAAATGACACTTAACCAGTGGCATGACATTCCTGTGAGTAATACAGATCATTGAAGAAAGAGTAATGATTAAAAAAAAAACTGACAGTAAAACGCTACAAAATAAACAACATATTTTTTGAGAAGTCACTACATGAAAAAACAGGATGAACACTTATTACATAAACACATACAGTGGTAACTACCAGTGGTATAAAGGTTTAACCTGTTATGTGACTAGAATGAGCTCGGGGAAATAACCTTATTCTTGAACCAATTATATATTTACCAAATAATTAAACCAATTAAACCTTACAGAGGCTGGCATTACCTTTCCCTCTGAGAATGACAGGAGTGTGAGCCATCTGATTGGTAAATATCTCTAAGTAAGCTGCTCTGCATTTAAAGGCTAGATGGTAGCCAACTGGTTCTATTTGCATGGCACCACCATACTGGGTATCACTGAAACCTCGGCTTGGAAATGTGAAAAAAAAACTCCCAAAAACTCTGTTCCATAACAAAATATTTTTTTTACTGTCTGCATCAGGTCAAATCCCAAACCTGGCATATTAGCAACATTTAGAGAATCAGCCAGATTACAAATTTACAAAATTACAAATAAGACACCTGTATTCATGTACTTATTTATGCTTGTTGGCTGCAAACTCCTGCGAAACTACCGGCTCTCTTCTCCAGTCCTAGAGGACCACTGCCCTGCTAATTTTTGCTTACTTTTTTTATTCTTACTGCCCCTGCTAATGGTTTCCCAGCTCCCAGCACACCTGCTTTAACTAATTACCTAAGTAACATCCATCCATCCATCCATCCATCTTGAAACACTTATCCAAAATAATGTAGCGGAGGCAGCTCCAGCATATACAAATATATATATACAAATATATACAACTATAAACAAAGTGTGGAGTGTATGCGTGTGTGTGTATGCGTATGTATGAATGTCCAAGTCCGTGTTATTGTGAGTGTGTAATGGTGAACGGGAGAGATGGCTCGGTCTCAGCGGTATAAGAGGTATAATCCGGGAGCACGAGAAAACGGAACGAGATGGGTATTGAATGTGTCCAATGAAGATGAATCCAGTCATGGAAAGTGACTACAAACAAGCTCTCTGTCTCATCTCTCCACCCCGAGTTCTTTGCCGGTTCCGGCTTTATGCCGGAACACGTGACCCGATAGGTCATCGGGGCTCCCCTGCGGCACAACTGCGCATGGGCGCGAGAACTTAACCCCGGAACCAATACACCGGCGTCTTGGAGACAAAAATAACCGTAAAGGGTTGTTAAAAAGGCCTGGTGGTTTACTTTTTATTTACCACTTTATTTTAGCCTAAATAAACTAACCCCTTATGTGGCTGCACTACAACCTCCTAGGGTGATATACTGGTGACATCCTTACTAGATGCCTGAACCACCTTAACAGACTCCTTTCCACGCAAAGGAGCAGTGGCTCTACTCTGGATTTCTCACAGATGACAGAGATAAGATAAAAAGCTCAAAGAGAAAAGCCAGCTACACTACTGAGAAAACCCATTTCGGCAGCTTGTATTCATGACCTTGTCCTTTCGGTCATGATCCAACGCTCATGGTCGGAACAAAGATTGACCGGTAGATTGAGAGCTTTGCCTTCTGCTTCTGAAGTAACATAATTTTCTTAATTAAAATGGGTGTGCTACAGCTAAGCAACCACTAAAATATGCAGGGCAATTGACCACCAGGGATAAGATTGAGAACCAATGCAGTATGCATTTATCTGGTTTGTGAACTGCCATTAAACACAAAAGAGGAAGAGAACAAGGAAGTTACCTTTCGCACTTTGCCCAATATTATTAATATTTTGGGAAAAATGTCAAGAGCAAGGTTCTTGGGTTCCTTCCTACCTTATTAGCTATGGCTGTGTAGGTCAGACATGCTATGTGCGCATGGAGATTTTGGAGGGATGGACAACATCAGATGCATGATACAGGGCTTTTGTGATAGAAAACAAGTACATGTGTATACAGGTGTATGTCTGTCCCGGCTCCCTCCAACACACACAAATATATAGAAGCTGGGCGGACACATCAAATAACCCTTCCTCTGATTTTAAATACTGACCATTTCATGTTTTAAAAAAAACAAACAATATATTATTAAATAATAGTACATTGTACTACTCTCAACATTAGGGGCAGAAGTTTCCTGTCAGAATGCAGGAAGTGATTGATTTTTTAAATATTATCATTGATTTCCTGGATGTTCTTTTGTGATGTAATTGGAATTATGACTATTATTACATATCAAGTATGCAGACTGTAAATGCTATAATTGTTTCCGTAAAAAACAAAACAAAAGTGAGTTCTTGGTACAGCATTCCATTCCAGTGATGCTGTGGATTATGAAACCAAGATGTGCACATTTGACTCTGCTTTAGAAACTTGCAGATGGTTGGTCTCATTTATGTCCTAAGGACCATCTTCCTCAGTTTGAGTGTCATGTGCAACTCAATACAATCTATCTTTAATAAAAAAAAAAATGGGTAGGACAGAAATATACATTCACCTTATACACTGTGTGACTGTGACTATACCTAACTGTTATCTCTCCTACTCTTCTGTTCTCTCCTTTTCTCTTTCTTCTCCTCTCTCTCTAACTCTCTCTTTCCCTCTACCTGTCTTTCTGTCAAGCTATACATGTCGCTCCTGAGCTTCCAGTGATCCAGATCCCCTCTGTCCCCTGGAGCTGTCTGACTCGTCCTGGTGTTCTGCTTCTGGTTGGAGATCTCATCGCATGGATGCCACGTGTGGTCTGCCTGGGATGCATGTGGTACCTGGGGACAGTTTCAAGACAATCCTGTCCTCGGCTGATGCAGACAGCTGTTCTCTAAGGACTTGAGACTTCAGTCGCTCGATAGTTCAGGACTGGAGTTTCCTACAGTCTACCCGAGCCTCCAATAATGAACTGGACTCAATTTTAACTTACACATCTCCTGTCTCACACAGTATGATGCAGGACAATCCCTGCTATCCATTTTCACCCAAATGAGGATGGGTTTCCTGTTGAGTCTGATTCCTCTCAAGGTTTCTTCTTATTACCATCTCGGGGAGTTTTTCCTTGCCACTATCGCTGTCCTCCTCTGCTTGCTCATCAGGGACAGTCTTATCATTTTGATTCATACACGTGCACATCTCATACAAACTTACATAATTCTTTTGATTGTGTAAAGCTGCTTTGCGACAATGCCAATTGTTAAAAGCGCTATACAAATAAAATTGAATTGAATTGAATTAAAACTTCTTTCTCCTGCACGGATCTTTCTCTAGCCTTCAGATCCTTGATGTTGTTTATTAATAGACCAGTAATGACACCAGTGAGATGTTTAACACCCCACCAACATTTCTGTACCTGATCCACTCAGACCACAGACTACAATGTCTATCCCAAAAAACATCTGCTTTGGGTGGAGTACAGTGCGGCTAATAATAGTGCAGTGCAGAGGTATTAAAATATGGACATGAGCTAGGAGAAGGTCATTTGACCTTCATCTACTCATTAGGTGCAAGAATATTCAATGGATGTGCTACTTCTGAGCAACCTTCATAAAGAAGAGCAAAGCTACAGTAAGTGTTTTTCTGGATTAATATCAGTGATAGTTCTTGTCGCACATCAAGTTCTGTGCAAGTGTGGTGTTAAATTCTGAGCAACACTGGCAATATGGGCCATCTTTCACGTGGTGACTTCAGCCACTGGCGCTACAATCTGTGCCAAGCTGACAGACAAGGAAGAGGAAAGAATATAACACAGAAGCCTCAAGAAACACTAACACTGTTCTTAGACTAAAGGTCATCACCATCTGTGATCAAGCTGGTCAAAGTAATTATAGTTTATTAAATAAACAAATGCTGTGGATGATGAACAGATCGGTGCAAATGGTTCTTCAGCAGAGTTCTTGTAAGAAAAGAATAGTTGAACTACTCTATATTATATTATCAAAGTCCTCAATTATTGCAGGATATATTTTTGGTGTTGTTAGAATTTGCATTCTAGTGTTTTTTCTTCTTTTAATATTGAATACCCAAATTCAGTATCACAGAAAATTAGAATATTTGTTTATGACCAACAATAATTAAAAAAATATTGGACTACTGAAAAGTATAACCATGTACAGCACTCAGTACTTGGTCGTGGCTCACTTTGCATGAATTACTTCAGCAATGCGGCGTGGCATGGAGGCGATCAGTCTGGGGCACTTCTGAGGTGTTATTGTAGGCCAGGTTGCTCTGATAGCGGCCTTCAGCTCTTCTGTGTTGTTGGGTCTGGTGTCTCGCATCTCCCTTATCATGGTAGCCCATAAATTCTCTACGAGGTTTGGGTTGGGCGAGTTTGCTGGGCAGTCAAGCACAGGGATACCATGGTCCTTAAACCAGGTGTTAGTACTTTTGGCAGTGTGAGCAGGTGCCAAGTCCAGCTGCAAAATGAAATCAGCATCTCCATAAAGCTGGTCAGCAGTGGGAAGCATGAAGTGCTCTTAAACTTCCTGGTAGACAGCTGCGCTGATCTTGAACTTGATAAAACACAGTGGACCAACACCAGCAGATGACATGGCTCCCGAAACCACTACTGACTGTGCAAACCTCAGCAACTTGGATTCTGTGCCTCTTCTTCCAGACTTTGGGACCTTGATTTGTAAATTAAATGCAATTTAACCACAAGGATTAAGGTACACTCCTTGTGAATCTCCTCCAAAATTCTTGGATGGGCTTCGTTTTACAATACTCTCGAAGCTGAGGTTATCCCTGTTGCTTATGCATCTTTTTCTATCACATTTGTTTCTTCCATTCAACTTTCCATTAAAGTGTTGGAAACAGCACTTTGTGAACAGCCAGCCAAGGTGGCTTGGAGCCAGCTATTTCCTTGAACATTCAGTGAGTGGTATGCCTGATCTTTGATAATCGACTTACGAAAGGGACGCATCTGTGGAAGGACAATCTGTGGGAACTGTACACCCAATCATTCACCAACATCACTTGCACATTACAGGAACTAGGCTAGGAGCTATTGCCACATCCCTCATAGGCTCCAAGCCATTTTCAAGCTCCATGCGACTTCCTGGGAGGCTGATGTTTCCAGTCAGGGCATATAGAGCATGTATAGCATATCCAGCATATAAAGAAATAACAAGTGTTTTTACTCACAGAACTGTGTTCTGTTATTCTGCACGATCAAAAGTCCTGCTTTGACTTGAACGTCCTTCATATAATGACTTTCGATAAAGATTCAGATACAGAGTTGCATATAAAAAAGCACAGAAGAGTCCAGCAGTTCTATATATGAAGACAAATTAAAGGAATAACTGCTGGTGTTTTAGCTCCACTTCTGAGTGATCACTTTTATCCCATAATGAAACTACGCTGATGTGTATGGTTTCTTCCAGAATAGCCCCATCCCCATCTCCAGGGCACAGGGTCACTCTGTAGTTTGAAGAATACAAAACGGAAATAAATGGAAAGAAGTCTAAAACGTCTCTAAGCTTTAATATTACAAATACCCCCATCCCCCTTTACTCTGGGCCACGCCCACTCAGTTAAAAAATTCACTGGAATGATGAGAACACTTAAAGCCTTGTTTTCCCATTTCAAACACACACACACACACACACACACACCTTCGCTCCTTTGAGGCATTAAAATCCACCTGGAAGCACTGTAAGGACTGTAAATTATAAAATTAAATAATATTCTTTAAGCATATGATAACCTATATTAAAAGTATCACTCAAACAACACAGCCCAGAGTACAAAAAAACCAGTTCTATAATAAATTTTACTCTGTTTCCCAAACACGTGGGCTTCAATGGAAAATTCCCTCTATGTAAAACACATACTGCAGCGTAATTATAGATGCACAAAGTTTCCGCCAATTACATTAGCCTAATTTTTATTACCTGTCCCAAAAAGTAGGTTTTATTATTATTAATATTATTATTATTATTATTATTATTATTATTATTGCTGTAATTTTTGTTGTTTAAAAAGGGCAGTACCTCAGCACTTAAATTCAATAATTGCATATTAAACATTTTATTTGAAGGTTTTTATTAAATGTTTAAAGCAAGTTTGTTCAGAAATGCATTTATTGCTTATAGAATGAAAAAATAGAATAAAAAAATTCTATAATAATAGATAACAAAAAAGTTAATTATATATGTCTTTCTTTCTTTTTTTTGCTGGTTAGAAAAATCTCAACTGTGAGTTTTGTGATACGTTGCAATGGTTTTGTTGACTTTACATTACATTTTATGTAAATTCACTGTTAAAAACACAAAGTTTTTTTTAATAACTGCATGATGTTTCAAAGGTCAGTGAATAATCATGTTTAATAATCCTGATCTCAACAGAGACCAAAATGATCATGATTATAATTGTGGCCATATTGAGCAGCCATATTTAACAGTATGTTTGTTATTTATTATAAATATGTCATATCTTAGTCAAACAATAATGTTTGTGTCTGAGCAAAATCATATGTTACAATTTTTTTGTTATTTATTTATATTATGTAATATAAACAAAAAGGGTATTATACATATCTACCGGTGCAAGTGAAAATTCTGGGAAGTGTACTGTAAGTACTTGTCTGACCAAACAAATGAATTTAAAAGTTAAGACCCTGCTGCCCTTCATGTCAAAGAGGATAAAGTGTAATTATCAAGAAAAAGAAAAGTCTATCAACTCCATGAGAGTGAACAGTGGGAACAGCAGTGGGAACAGCAGTCCGGTCAATCAGTATTTTCCAGTTTATGTCATCAGTAACAGATGTGTGTATCGCTCTCAGTTGCTCACACAGCTGGGGAGTTGCCTCATAGTCTGTTGGTGTCTTGCCCAGCATGTAGGTCTTACACGTTAGAGACGTTAGAGTAAACCATAATTATTGATTACAATTCATGAACACCAATGGACAACCTCATTTAGAATCAGCATAGACAACCTGACCTCGCTCCAAGCCATTTCTACAAGAAGTTCCTGGAAGTCCAGGATTTCAGAAGTGAGGCAGGCAGTCCAATCATGGCTCTGAAAACGTTCTACCTTGATGATATCCATGCACTATTGAAAAGCTGGAACCAGTGCATTACAGTAGCAGGGGATTATATAGAGAAATATAGGGAGTCCTCTTTTGACTTGAATCCCACATTTCTTAAAAGGTCCCTTTCTGTGAACAGCCCTTTAAGATTTAATGTATATTTACTTTTGCTAGAGTATCACTCAATATTTTTGTCAAATGCACCTTTCCCTTGCTGCTGTTGGTTGGGAATCAATATTGTCATACGTAGTCACGATATTTATTACCACATTTACAGTTTAAGGTTTAGAGCAGGTATCCGATAATTAGAAATACTAAGGATTAATGGTTTTGCTTAAAGACCGAACTGGCAGTGGTTTTCCTTATCACTGGATCTAGCTTTAACTCCTGAGGTACCAGTGAGGTGTTACGTTTTAGGAGCATTTAACCTTCTGCAAGTAACAGACTGATGTTTGTCTCAAATAATGTTCGTGGTCTGCTTCAGATTGAAAAAGTGTAATTTAAACTCTAGACCTGCCGAGGTTATAAATGGAGCTCTTTTCCCAACATAGGCTGTGTAGTTTGGCATGAGTGCGCTAAAGCTTCACACACCGGGAGTTAAGAATGCACACCCAAGCTGAAAGGATTCCAGCAAACACGTGGACAAAGCAGTCAGTATGTGCTGTTTATTGTACGTTAAAATGAGCAAAAACAACAAGTCATAAGGTATTACACGATACACTTCTCTGATATATATATAAAAAAAAGAAATTAATACATTTCACTTATTAAGACTTACTTTAAAAGCAAGCTTGTTTTCAGATTATTTTTATTTAATAATCTCTATAAGTGCATTTGTAGTTTAAGGTATTCAATAGGTCAGCTGAAGTGACCCCACCCTCTCGCTCTCCTTGATGTCGATGCCGTTTCTACTCCTCTCTGTGTAAATAGTGGGCGCTCCCTCCTTCTCTCTCCTGCCCACCCTTCCTCCTCCCTCCCTCTCTCTCTCTTGCCTTCAATGCCCCTCATTCATGTCCTGTACTTCATTCAAATGCCGCCTGGCCCCCGTCCATGCTTCTCTGTAAAGTCTTATACTTTCTCTTTCTGTACTTTTCTTACTTCACAAACTTCATTTTAGTGCTGGTCCTCATTTTGCCATCTGTACATTAACAGAATTTCAAAGCTGTGCCTTCATCCTATGTTGCTCTTGTTGTTGTTTATTCTAATTGACCCGATGATTTTTTGCTAATCACGTCCATAAAAGTGCACAAGTTTATGGCTATCACTGACACATGACTACACATGCAGGTGCTTGCGCAGCAGGTAGGTGGCATTGTCCGCGTACATTTAGCACATCATCTATTTATTACTTAATATGATGTGTATTTATTGTTTAAAGATTTAGACTTCTGTAGATCCAGAAAGAAAATTTCTACTTAGAAAAATAACTAACCATATATTTGGCATGTATATGATGCAAATATAAACAATTCATCATATTATTCAGTCAGCTTCAAAAACAATTTCAGCTTTCAAGCATTTATGTCTGTATGCTTATCCACAGGTTTGTGTGTACATTATATGATCTTGTAACAATCTTTATCCTGGTGTATAAAATGATTCCGATCTATTAAACTGTATAGCCGCCATCAGACATTCTACTGTATATTTCTGTCCAGATTCCTCTGTACTGACCTATAAAATATTTAGTAAAATATTTTACAACAGCTATTTTGGGGCACCTATTTGCCACTGTGCAGCAACAGGAAGATTGTAAATCCATTCATGAACCTTTGAGAACTTTATGATTTATTGTCATGAGCTATGATTCCAATTGAACACTAAGATCTTTCATTTAAAAGTATTTGGTCATATTATTCACCTTTCCCTAACAGCACTCATACATCTGGATGATATCGATCTGATATATAAAGTTACATCAGCAAGATGCAGCAGAGGGTTTGATAATCAGCACCATGTCACAGAAACAAGATTTAATCAGAAATGCCCACCTGGCGATGTCTAGAGCCGACCCCTAAAGGGCAGATGAGCCTTGTTAAGTACTAAATTTTTATATTTAGGTCAGAAATTTCAGACTGTGAATATGTTTCTAATGTGAAAAACAATACTGACATTTAAAACTAGCTTCCTAATTTCATGTGTGTATAAATAGGCAAAGTTCAAGTTAAGACTTAATCGCATCAAAAATAACCCCAGCTACACTGTCGTGACTTTTTCTTTTTTCCCTTACGTATGGATCACCACATCGGAGTATTTGATCCACAAATTATTGGCACAAGTTTAATGCCAGATGCCTTTTCTGTCACAACATCCCCATTACTCTGGGCTTGGGATGGGCACTGAGGATCTCCTGCATCTCCAGTGGCTGGATATGGCCCATCAATGGATACCTGGCAGTGGCATGGTTTAAAGCTCTGAGCCTCCGATAAGCAACACATAGCCTCAACTGCCTGAGCCACCACTGTTCCCATGATCCCACAGTACTCAAAATGTTATCAAACTCTTACTTTGATTGAGACCCTTAGTTGGACTGACCCAAAGACAACCCAGTTGACATGTTTGATGAGCTGGGGAAACAGCAATACACAGAAGGAGATCCAGCATATCTAGGGTACTAGGGAGAGTTGTTGTTTTTTTTTCATTAAATACAGTATACACTTTATACAGTAATCATTTTGTCAACAGCTGTTTCAGAAGTGAACCTTAAAAAGAGAACATGGTATAAAGGAAGTTACAGCATCCTCCATCTTCCTTCAACCTTCAACAATGTTTTGGTGCTACGGTCCAATGTTTGTAAGTGCTGAGCTGAAAGACAGGGATGGATCACTGTCAAATGTCAAAAAGAAGGGACTGAACTTGTCTCACGAAAGGTTGAAATGCCATGGAGTGGAAAAAGTTTCAGCTTGACTATGGATTTCCCTATAGCCTACAAGATTAGGTTGGTGAAAGATAGCAATAACGTAAATTGTAGTGGGGAACGTTACAGGGGCAGCGTGGTATTTAAGAAATTAGATGTTAGGATCCAAAAATGAGACAGAATTGCAACTACGCAATAACCTCTGCCAAAGACAGAAAGAAAACAAAGGCAGATGCCAGGGTCTGTAGAGCTATAACTCTTAGAAAGAAAGAACTAAATTAGCTTTGTGGACAGATTGGAAATTTTAGAGCCTCTTGCAAATGCTTTCTGAGACAGTGTGGGACAAATGGTACTGTGGGTTCTAAAATGGGAAGTAGGTCTGAGATGTGTGTATACATGGTTTGGAGAAACTCACATAATGAAAAATGAGTCATAATCATAAGTCATAATCAGTGAGCTATATAAATATCATAAACTCATCCTTATAAACTGTCATGTTTTAGAAGAAGTGTCGATTCTTATTTTCTGGCTCCATATTCGAGGCATATAACTTTCTATTCTTCAACCGTCCAGACTGAGAATGCCTTTCAAGTCAAAATATTTGACACAACTTAAGTTCCTGAAACAAGTAAATCGAATAGGATAATAATTAGAAGAAGTCAATCTTGATGGTAATAACTTCACTAATGATCGATTTTCACAAAAACAAGGTATTCCTCCACAGAATCTCAGAACATCTATAAAAAGTTAGCTTAACCCCTTCTTTCTTAGTTTCATTCCAGTTCAAAACCGCTGAGGAGATGCTATCCATAACTATCTAATTATTTAAATCCCAGCAGCCTAAATGAAGTATTTCAGCAAATCTTTGGGCACAGAAATGATGCTACCTAAGCTGATCCTAAAGTATATTAAGATGCATGTAGCTTATCTATATGGATTCTTGTAGACTTCAGTACTGATTTTCACACAGTTGACCACACAGTTCTGTTCTAAATTGGTTCCTGTGGAGTCCCACAAGGCTCAATTCTGGGAACAACACTATTTAATTACTACATGCTCATCTGAGCCAAACCATAACCAATAATTTCAACATTTCCTCCCATCAGTACGCACACAACGCACAGCTCTGTATGTTCTTAACTTCAACTTCTTAAAGATCTATCTGCTCTATATTCAACTGCTTATAGGGCATCAAGTCTTGGGTGTATCACTATTTCCTCCAGCTAAAAAACAAAAATGAAAGTTTAAAGTAACACAGCTGTCCAGTTTGGGTCAGCCTCAGATTCATGTTCTTGGCTGACAGGAGAGGAGCATAATCTGTTCTTCTGCTGTTGTAGACCATCTACCTTAAGATACAATGCATGCATAAGATGTTTTTCAGCTCACCATGGTTGTAAAGAGTTTATTGTGAGTCGGTGAGTGAGCATTACTATGTCCTTTCTGGCAACTTAAAACAATCTGGCCACTGTCCTCTGAGCACTCTTATCAAAAGGGCATTTCCACCCTCAGAATTGCTGCTCACTTAAAGAGGTAGCCTTTTTTCACACCATTCTGTGTAAACTTTAGAGATAATTGTGTGTGAAAGTTTCTGAAGATCAGCAGTTTCTGAAATACTCAAAGCAGCCCATCTAGCACCAGCATCCATGCCACACTTAAAGTAACCAAGATTTTTCCTCATTTTGATGTTTGATGCCAAAATTAACTATAGCCCCCATAATAGTCAGACATCTCTCTGTCCTTATAACCAGCCTACAGACCCCTCAGTGTACGGATGAAATTTACTGACAGAAAAGCCAGATAGCAAGACCGTCTGTACAGACAAAGCACGCCATGGATCAGGCCTCGAATGGAGACCAGCTTAACACTGATGTGTATGCATCCTCTGTACTTGTGTACATTAACTTTTGCATTAATAACATGACAGTCAAAAAAGAGTACAGGTTTTCCCCAGTCAAGATGAGCAAACAAAGTCTGGAATCTGCTGATAGTACGTGATTCTGTCTATATGGTAGGTCTGGCTACACTAATCAATATCCTGAGGACCAAATTGAAAATAACCTTCAAACATTCTTAGATGGAACAAAAATAGCTAACTAAAAACCACTTCACCAGCAGTGATGGCTGGAAAGGCAACAAATCCAGTAACAACAGCAGATTAGCAGAGGAGCTTACAGCTTTGCTCACTTTGACACGTGCAACAGAGATTTGCAACAGACTTGCCATTCATACTACAAACCCATGAAGTGAGGTGGGTGCTATGCAGGGTGAATTCCAGGAAAGTGAAAAGACCTGATGGGATTCCTGGGCTAGCTCTGCAAAACTGCACGGCTCAGCAAGCAGAAGTGTTCCCAACCTTACAAGAGGTCCCAATCTCCTAAGTCAGCTTCCAAGTGTTTGAAGACAGACACTATCGTATGGGAGCCAAATATTCGTCATTTCTTTTTAATTAATTTGCTTAAATCAAATTTAAAATGTGATAGCTTAGTCACTGGCTTGAATACAGCTTGCAGTACTGTTACTCTTACTTGGGTAGGGGTCACTCACTGCTTAGAATGATAGAATGCTGATCTGAAGGTCCCCCACCATCATCATCATCATCATGGGCCCTTGACCTCAATTATGCAGATGTAAAAAAATATAAATAAATATAAGTCAGTCTAGTTAAGGGCATCTGCCAAATGCCACAAACATCTCCATTTTGTCTGCTAAAACAGGAGACACGGGATCCTCTGTGAGACTCAGCCAGATGTTAGGACTTGTTAGTTTGTTTGCATCCTCAGTTGAGCCCTGATTAGATTAGAGTACTAGCTGCATTAAAAATACTGTATAAATCAGTTTATTCCTATACTCTCATTTTAACAGATCAAAGCTACTCCAAGAACTCATTGACTTGTTAATTCCCCTTATGCTTCCGGCTTCTGGAGAGCATTTAGCTAAGCAAAACCCAGCAATTGTAATCTGTTCAATTTTGAGGGTTGCCTAAGCCAGGCGCAGCAAATGTGTCTGAGCAAATTAGATAAAAAAAAAAAAAAAGTTTTACTCAGTGTAGTATTTGGTAGACCATAATGTCAAAACCTGATACTAAAGAGTGTTTAGGTTCTCAAGCTCCACAAATGAGCCATACAGCAAAACTCCCAGTGTTGAATTAACACCCTGATACCCCTGTATACAGTACGCCCTGTGGACTTTAATAAACTCTGTTGTGTTAAATCAACACTGAGGATTTTACTGTGGTGAAGGAACTGACAAATCAAGTGCAAATAATTTATACATGTATTTAGGATAATTATACTGTATCTTTGTCCATAAATAATTCATATCCCGAGAAACTGTCCTTCTAATTCCACTTCCAGGTTAGCACTTATTGTTCAGAAGTGTTATTTACATTTTCAGATCCATAGCAAATAATGTAAAGTGCATACATCCAGTCAATCTGCTTCTGCTTTTATCTATTTTTGTCCATTGTAGGGTGTGTGTGTATGGTTTGCAGCCCTGCCCAGTAAAATATAGACCCTGTGAGCAACTCTTGCCTGCTTTATTGTAATTACAAGGTCCAATTCTTAAATAGCCAGACCGGCCACAAGTACGTGCTGTGTCTGTCTGTGGTGACATTTTGCTTTTCCGCATGTGTGCTCCACCTGGTAACCCCCCCCCCCCCCTTTAAAAAAAAAAAGAAAACCAGTAATGGAGTGTGTGTACTTATACAGTTTAGTCAAGTGCCTTGGTATCTGAACAAAACACATATACTGTATGGCTATAGAGTTAATGCTGCACCTTCTGTTTACCTAAAGCTGTATTATTATTATTAGCAGGCTGTATTATTTTAGCTAAAATATCTAATATGAAATTGCTAGCACAATTTAAAAAGGTTTTCCCTGGAAAGAGTGTGTGACTGAGATTTATCTAGTCCTCAGAATATTGAAACATTATATAAATTACACTATGTACCATATTTAAACAATTTCTTCTTCCTGTGCAGAAAGTGTTATTTCCTAATTGCTTATGCCTAAAGTAAATGGAAAGACCTATTTTTGTCTTTGCTTCTGTGACCATTTTCAAATATGTCCATTTTCCAGAACATTCCAGGTAGATTTAGTGCTGAGCAGCTGATAGAGTATTTTGCAAGTTGTAGAACTTAAAAAATATTCAAGAACCTTTTAGAATGTCCTGCAACTTTCCATAGTAATACAGCAGTGTACAAAAGCCACCCAGTGTTTTTTAGTACAAAGAATTAATTTTAGGACATTATTTTTGCTTTAGTAAAAGAAAAAACAATCTGATGTTTAAATATTACTATTCAAAACCAAAAAAGTACAGAAGTTACAAAAAAAATATTTGTACACTAGAAAAGAAAGCAGCACATTATATAAGTGACCACTTTTCAGACAAAAGACAAAATTAAAGTTGCCGGATTCTGCACACAGAAAAAAAGGCTGGGGTGACAGTCAAAGTCTTCAGAATTGTGTGTAACTCTGCAGGATGCTCAGTAAGACTTATGAGCTAATTTCGCTATAAAACTGCACAAATTGGACCTGAGACTAAAGCATCCTCGTAACGTCGTCACACCAAATACTGACTTTGTTCATTAATTACTCTTTACTTTTTTCTAAAGACATTCTTGCTCTATAACATTTATTTGACTTTTGACCGTACTCCATATACTGTACACAGCTCTAGCTGCCTGAGAAAACACAAATACCAAAATAGTGCATGTTTTGTATAACCTCAAGAATGTACTGTTGTATTGCCAGCTGCCTTTTTGCTGTGTGTTTATCTTAACCGGAAAAGAAAGTTACAGCATTTAACCCAAGTCTTATTCAGTCTGCACCTGATTCCTGTACGCAGCTAAAATCTAATAAATAGCTGAAGATAAAACTAAAAGCATTGAAAAATTCATATCATAAAGCCTTATTTGTGTTATTTTAAGAATGAAGAGGTAATTTTCTTCCCTAAAGATGATGATGATGTGTAATATATGCATCGGGGATCTGGAGTGAAACCTGGAGTTTCCCTCTGAGGAATCCCGACATAGTGTCTTAGTGGCATGCACTGTCGCCTCTTATATCCAGGGTTAGAGGTTTGAATCTTACATCCTGTCAGTGTGGGTGGAGTTTGTATGTTCTCTTCATGCTTGGTGGGTTTCTTTTGGGTACTCCAGTTTCCTCCCATGTGCCAGGTGATGTGTTGTCACCCCGTGTAGGATGGCCTTCACCTTTTGCCATGAGCTTCCTGGAAGAGTCTCGAAGCTCACACAGTCCTACACAGGATAACTCAACTCAACTGTCACTGGTGAGCTTCAAAAACCTCCTAATTTGGGCTTTAAAGAAACTTTCCTTCTTCATACCATTCTGTGTGTTTTTCTTATGATCACTAACAGATCCGAGTCCACAAAAAAGGGTTTCTGGTCCACAAAAATCCAAAATTTCTGAAAAGTTTCTCAAAAGTAAAGAATTTGATGAAGATGCCAAAAATGAAATCTTACCTTCATGTTTTTTTTTCAGCAACCTGAGAGAGCATCACCTTCCTGAGTGAAAGTGCCCTAAAACCCCAAACATACCCTGAAGTACCCCAACTACCTATAAAGTCCCTGACCCTAAGATTATAGTACCTGCAATGCCCTGCACCTTGCCATCTGGTATACAGATAACCACAGCTCCTGGCTTCAGTAAATGCCTTCTTATATCATGTGCCACACTATAGAGTGTGAGCTTCTGTAGTGATGGGATATCCATTGTGTATTTACCCAACTGACACAGTTCCAAGATTTATAAATTAATACAAAATATAACATGAACAACATGAAACATTCTTAAACAGAATCCATGATGTATCCACTTGGTACTTCATACCAAGCTCAGGTAATGCATTTCTAAATTGTAGTTTTAACAAATCAGCAGACATATACCTTATAGAAATTACACAGTCCCTACTGTGATGTAAAATACTTCTTCTTTTGGACAATTGACTTTGTTCAAAAGTCTTATGTAGAGAGGTTTACTTAGTTTCTAAATTCTTTGCATTTGTCTAGCTGCTACCTTGGTGCCCATGTTGAGGTATCAGAAAGGTTTAGCCTTGGTCTAGCAGGGGGTCTTAAGACTGAAAGACCTTGACAAGAGAAATCAGAGGGACTCTAAAATAATTTAATCACTTTGTACCGGAAAACTGGAAAAGACTAATCTTCTAAACTTTATTTGTCCAGTATGGTGAGAATGCCCACATGGCAACATTAGATTCTTGTTATTGACTAACGGGACTAGAACATGATATGAACTTCTGCCATTGTTGTGCTTTATAAGATGCTTTTCTCCTCATCACAGTTATAAACAGTGATTACTTGAGATACTACTTCCTACTTAGCAGCTCGACCCACTTTGGACAGTTTTTCTCTGACCTCTCATTAACAAAGTGGTTCCAGTCACAGAATGTTCACTCACTCAATGTTTTTTTCCCCTATCATTCTGTGTAAACTCTAGAAACTGTTCCAGTTTCCAAAATCCCAGCAGGAGATATATTCATATTCTGAAATGCTTAAAACGCAACCTGGTGCACATCTGGCACCAACGACCATGTCTTGGTTAAAATCAATGAGATGAGATGTTTTTCTTCATTTTAAAGAATTTTAAAACAACAACCAAAGTGTTGTACATCATTTAAATAAATGTTGTTCGTCTTTCATCTGCTTTCATCGAGGGGTTGCCACAGTGGACCCTCCAATCTGCCTAACAACTTGGCACAGGTTTTACATCAGATGCCCTACCGGATGCAACCCTCTCATTTTATTTTGGTTCGGGACATCATTTAAATACATATAGAAATAAAATGCATTAAGGCAGTCATAAGAATACACTAAATAAATGAAAAATGTCTAAACCAGGATTTAAAGCAAAATTAATTTAAAGCCAGATAAAATGTGTTTTTAGTTCCACAAATTTGGAAACTTCAGTCTGGACCTCAAGTGCAACTGGTCATAGGATCTAACTCGGTGTCCTGGAGTGAGTGAAGGCATAAAAACTGGACTATCTCACAGATCTGAACAGGTCAATGACGATAATGTGACAGTATGTGTGCTGAGATTATAGCCCTGTCAGTGGGATTTGGGATTTGGGATATATCAAGTAGAATGAAAGTTATCATGACTTATTTAAAGGGAAATTAGCATTAATTATTATTAGCACATTATTTATTTATTTATTCATTCATTTATTTATTTTGATCATAGAAACAACAATAAAAACATGTGATCATGTAAAATTTATTTTGCTCAGTCATGGTTGTATAGTCGTTTAAATTGAATTCAGTTCATCATATTGCCTATATAGTGCTTAAGAAAAGGATACGTCACTCTATACAGCACAATCCTGAGCCCTGTATATGTGTTTATTAAATAAAGCAGCAAATAAAAAATGGCTAAAATGCTCTGAGTTTTAAGGGGTAGGTGACTTAAAAAATGAACAACAAGATCTTAAACTCTTTGCGCAGGGTTTGAAGAAGGATGCTAGGCAGAACCAGAGGAGTCCAATAATTACAGTGTCAGTTGTCTTAAAATGAGGACAGTTGAATAGAGTTCATGTGAACATTTATCTAAAGCTCTTGTCCAGTTTCTGTATTATTATTATTATTATTATTATTATTATTATTATTATTATTATTATTATTTGTGATGTGATTGGATAGAGCTGCGTGAGTGAGCAGGTGTACAGGTGTTCCTAATAAACAGGGTCACGTGACTTCAATGTGCTTCTCTGTTATTGTAAGGGCGTGTTAATATTAATAAAGAATAATGCACTGTACTTTATGGTCCCGTGAGATGACATAAGCTCAGGATGTGTAGAGCTTCTTATCATAAATGAAGCCGATCAGATCAGAGAGTGAGGAAGTGATCACTCTGTTAAACCTGGAGGAGGACCTGCACAAAGGCGCGTCTGTTCCTGAGCCTCGTCCTGACGTGTAGCCTGTGATTACTGCGTGTAGCTTCCCTCCCTCCCAAACTCTCTCTCTCTCTCTCTCTCTCTCGCTCTCTCACTCACACACACACACACACACACACACACATCCGCCAAGGTTTTTGAGGAGTAAAGTAAGAAGAAGTAGAAGAGAGACTTGGAGAGATAAAGCGTGTTTCCAAGTCTCTCTCCCTCTCTCTCTCTCTCTCTCCTCCTGACTCCATGGCCCCTTAGCGTTAAATTTATTAACAAGGTTCCCTGTGACTGTCTAAGTTTTATGTTAAAACGTGGGCGTATGGTAGAAATCTGGCTTTTAAACCCATCACCATCACCTGTGTGCTGTCCTGCCTTGTAGCCTCACCAAAGCCTGGGAACTATGGATACTCGGATGAAACGGAGACCGTGGATCGAACACCGCGTATCCCTCCTGCTGAGTCTTGTGCTCGTCCTCCAGGCACACGCAGGTAAGCTCGACCTGTTCCAGATGTGTATTATATTATTCTGTTATATTGTCGGTTTTACGCGCGCGCCTGGTGAGGCTCGTTCTGCGTTTTTACGCATGGCTCATATCTCGCCCAGACATCCACAGGTGTGTGCATGCCGTGTGAAAATGATGTTAATTTTTCATGATTTTAAAAACATATAAACACGACATTATTCGGATGCATGCCGGATAAATCCGCTGCTACGCGCGGAAATTCCAGCAGGTGCCAGAGGCTAGGACGGTGCTGCGCATCAGGGCTG
This sequence comes from Heterobranchus longifilis, assembly GCA_028570985.1. Taxonomy (NCBI): domain Eukaryota; kingdom Metazoa; phylum Chordata; class Actinopteri; order Siluriformes; family Clariidae; genus Heterobranchus; species Heterobranchus longifilis. The sequence continues at coordinate 8,794,392 of JAOVVB010000011.1, read as the reverse complement.
GGGCAGGTTCATGATGCTGACTGTACTAAAGGTTCAGCAAGGGGAGCTGGAGCAGACTGTACCGTACACTTCTATTGTATTAGACCTGCATTAACCTGAGCTTCACTTCTCAGCCTCCATTTAGGAAGAAGTTTAGAATCAGACCAGGCCCGAGTCCATCTAATCACTTCATGGATAATTTTTCAGGATAAATAGAGAAATATGTTCTCTAGAAGATATAT
>JAOVVB010000011.1:8766366-8783066 GCA_028570985.1 Heterobranchus longifilis | reverse complement strand
GATGAAGAGTGGAAAGGCTGTTGGTCCTGATGACATACCTGTGGAGGTATGGAAGTGCTTAGGAGAGGTGGCAGTAGGGTTTCTAACTAGTTTGTTTAACAAGATCTTGGAGAGTGAGAGGATCCCAGAAGAATGGAGGAGAAGTGTATTGGTGCCGATTTTTAAGAACAAGGGAGATGTGCAGAACTGTGGTTTTGGGGTCCAAGCACAGTTAATAATCCTGTGAAATGTGTGCTGAAAACTGATGCAATAAATCACACAATACACTCCCCTGAATTTCAACCTGATTGGCCATAAGGATACTGAGAAAGAGATCTGTCTTCATTTAACTCCACCCCTTTTGGTGACCATAAAAATAAAAACCCAAACTTCCACAGTCTTCCTCAAGTTATGTCCTGAATAAATTTCTTTAGATTTTTTTGGAAAGTATTATGTCATCATATGGAAAAAAATATGGCATTCATTTTGTTTCCGTATGTCAGCATTTTTTAAAGAACTACAAAGGGGCGCTTACTTTAGAATCAAGTTTGTAAATGTATGATGTTATTCATGAAGTTCTGCCATGTCATGTCACGACATGATGAGAAACAGTAAAAAAAAAAAAAAAAAAGATAGATATACAATAAAATACCATTTATTGTAGCAATTGATACATTGACATCTGTTTCTCTCTTCATGGCTGAAGTCATTTAAAATTATGTACTTTATGAACAGTTTGACAGCAAAATGAGATAACTCCATTCATCTTATACTTCGCAACAATATGTTGGTTGAGTTTAAATAAAAATATAACAAACTCGTGCTTTTGTCGTGATTGTGTAGTAAGTCAAACAGAAATTTGTGTCGGAAAATTAGATCAAAACCTTTTAAAATTTCAAAGATTGTTGAAGATCATGAGAAACGTTATAGACAATACATAAACTTCATTTTACAGCATCATCAGCCTCATCCTCTACCAATTCCAGTCTCAGTTCGTTACCTGACTTCAGCTTGGTGTCATACAATACGTACTGTATAACCAGCAGCTTCCCAACTCAGTGTGTGTATCAAGTCTCTTGTGCACAAATTGCTATTTAGTAACTAAAATTTTGTATCATTATTTCACAGTGCTTCAGCTAAAGTATTCCACAATATCTAAAATTAATAATGTCCTGTTTCACAAAACGTATCGCGGACGTTAAGCGGTGTCATTTATTACTGCTGGTGTGAGTGTAAACGTCCTTCAACGGTCTCCAAAAACCCTTTGAACACATTGAAACCACTCAGGGGAGCCACTGTGTTGCACATGAGGTATCTTCACTTCACTGGTCATGTGACAAAAAGAAGCGACATGATTGGTTCATCACAAGACTATTGCTTTTGCTTGAAAATCAGGCAACTCCATGTCATGCTCTGCATTCTAAAATAAGATATATATTTGGTGCTAATTTTTTTTTTTTTTATAGACAACCACTAGGAAAAAGTATGTAAAGCCCAAAAACGGTGTTCAGTGCATTCTGCTGTCAAGCTGTTCACTTGTCATCAAACCCAGCATTTTACTTCACAGTGAGCAAAAGTGTGACTCGTATGTTTTTCATACACAGACAATTTTAAATATAAAATATAAGACAGAACAGAATATAAGAGATTTAAAATGTGTACAGTATGCCAGAAATACTTAAAAACTGTCAAACTTTCTTAAGCCCTAGTTCTAAACAGTCTCGTAATGAAAATTAAGGTGCAAATATGAATTATTCATAATTCTGGCTCATATTTACATATCATTGCTGTTCAGTCCATAGTACCTTAGACACGACCACTTACAGTGAAGCGATGTCAAATGTTTCTTCCTAAAGTTACATTCATTTTTTTGTTCTTAACTAAAGCACAATCAGCTAATCAGAATTTAATGGAATTAAATTTAATGGAATTTAACACTCAGGATGTTTTTTAAATAATAAATTTTGCATGAATTCAGAAGGAGTTCACAAAAAAAAAACCCGGAAAAAAAACTCGCCTCACAACACCACTTTTACTGAGCAACAAAATGTTCAATAAAACATCTGTAGCTAATTTCCTCCTGAAACAGATTATAGAAACAAATTATACCTAAGATCACTGGTGCAGTTTTAGAAAATTTACACTAACTATAGACTTTGTTTAAGTTGAATTGCTTCCGGCAGATTTATTTATACAGGAACATATTGTTTTAAATAAATTCCTGTTGGTGGATGAAAACTCTATAAGTGGACATATGGTTGAATATGTGCAGTATAAATGTGCAGTATATTTAAACATTCTCATAATCAGTTAATTATCAATATGATAGAGAAATTTGAATGCCATATATTTAGAGGTCATAGTTTTATTATTGTTATTTTTTAAACACATTTTAAATTAAACACTGAATAAAAAAGAAGACACACGTAGCAAATGATATTTTTTGCATTCACTTAAATACATCAGCAGAAAATTGAGCTTAGTTGCAAAACCGAAAGACCTCAGTTTATCAAGATTTCTAATATAAACATAGATTAACAGATTTTATTTCCTTTTTATTTCCATATCAGATGACAGCCATCAACTGTACAGAGTTACAGAAGATAATTAGGACTGCCATTAAAATATTCAGTCTAAAAGGTTTATCAGATGGCTTGAAAAGACTTGAAAGACTTTTTATTTAATGCTGTGCATGTAGTTACTTCACAGATAATGATTAGGGCCACTATAAAAAAAAATTAACTAATATGATCTTTTCTCATATTTCAGACTTTCAATTTTTTTTTTCTTTTTTTGTGGTGGCATTAATCCTTTTCAATACAGCATTTCTGAATACATCAGTACTTAAAAAGGTGAAAGTCTTCTGATTCTAGGATAAAGGTTAACCCAAGAGCATCAGCTAATTTTCACATCCAAAATCAGAATAAGGAGTAAATGTGATCCTGGTGCCAAACAGGCTCATTTGAGTTTACAGGTGTTCTTATTAAGGGGCCAGCCATTTTCATGTCATTCTACAAGAGCATATATTCATAACTGGCTGCTGTGAAGTGAACGTCGTAATGTCCTCCATCTAATGCTCTCTTATACCCCTATACCCCCTTCTACCCCTATCTCACCTATGTTGTTTGACTCACGGTGAGATGCGGTGTTAGGCACCGTGAGCTGCCGCGATTGACCGCCTGACGTTCCGTGAAGTTCTGCAATGTCCGCGAGCTTCTGCGAGGACAGCCAAAAAAATTAAACATTTTTAATTTTTCATGTGGAAAGATTAAAAAATGAGTCACTACACCAAAACTTGCGGTGAATTGTGATGAACCGTACTTACAGCCGCGCGAAACCGCATTGACCTCATGTAGGTGAGACAGGGGTATTACTCTGGTAATTCAGCCAACATCTTACATCTGTTTCCAGTCTAACTTTATTACCAGCCTTGTTTTTGACTGGAAGATTTATTAAATATTTGTTGTACAGCGAGTGGTTTCATCCAGCACGTTGGGGTTGACCTATTGTTACAGATCATGCTTTAGCTATATGCTTTTCTGTAGACTTGGGTATTGATAAGCCAATACAGTGTAGTCATACAGTACATTTGCGTCACTGTAAACCTGGAGTCGAAAGACTCTTTTGCTGTCTGCTCTTTGCCAAGCTTTCTGCTTTCTGAAGATACAGTACTGAATTGCAGTGCTCATCTATCGACAGTTCTTATCCTTAACATGACTGGTTTGAATATTCCTTATGTACTTGCGTAAAGTTTTTTAGAATATTGTGTTTTAATATTTTCAGACAGAAACTATGCCAGTGATCTTAATGTCATGATGTCATCAAACACCAACCCTTCTTGTTTTTCTCTCCTCTCCTCCAACCCTTCCCCATTACTTTCACCCCCCCCCCCCTCTGTTTTTATCTTTTACTTTCTTTTACTTTCCCCAACAAAACACACAATACACACACGACACTTAAAAAAATAAAAAATAATAAAAAAAACTCTAGGGCAGCAAGACCAAAACCAAATCCACATCTTCCTCTAGGACAGCCAAGTCTTATAAAGCAACAGCTAGCTCAGCTAAATCAGCCAAGCAAGTTAAAATAGTCTTAAGCAAATCTACTATGATTAAGCCTGCCAAGACCAAACCTGCCCCTGTGAGGGTTACGGGCATTAAGTCCACAGTAGGAGCTAAAGCAGGCCCTCGTTTAGTAGCGGAAAACAAGAAATCAGCTATCAGTCGCAAAGCATCTGAAAATAAGAAGTCTACTGGTAAAATTCAAGTAAATGGAATTAGCAGTGGCAAGAATACAGCTAAAGTTTACAGCAATGGCGGAATAAAGTTCAGTAGTATTGCAAATGGAAAGGCTATTGTTAAAGTAAACGCTAAACCCAGCAGCAGTAACACTAACAGAAAGTCAGCAGTTGGGAGAAAACCAAATGCAGACCCTAAAGCCAAAGCAGCTGAAAACAAATCTAAGAAAGCAATGGAGAAAACTCTGCACGACAGGTATAGAATAGACAGAGTGTTGAAGCCAAGGGAATACCCTCCATTCCAAAGGACAACCCCTCCTCGCACACCTTCTTCAGATCGTGTCACCATCACTAACGTCAAATCAATGTCGAATCCGTTCCCGCCCTTCAACAAGCCTGCAGTCAGTGGCGTCCCCGTGAAGACGAAAGCAACCAATGGTTATGCACAGGTACAAAAATGAAGAGCCCATGTCGGCTGTCCAGAGCTTTATTTCCAACCTCATAGTTAAAGCAGCTAAAACCTCAGTCCACAAACTAGCCCCTGGTTAGAGTGTTGGCCTGGAATTACACTCTCCAAAAAGAAGTGTTATTCACAACGTGATGAAAACACAAGGATTTTAGAAACACTCTGTCTCTGGTGTTTGGAGAATAAATCTTTAAGGGATTACAAAGGTACTGTGACGTTCCTGATTCTGTAAAAAGCGTAGTATACGTCTACAAAATCAGAGCTACATTACAGTATATAGCCTGAGCATTAGCCCATGCACAGCTCCACTGCCCCTTTCCTACAGTATAACCGTATATTTATGAGTCTGGTATGTCATGGAATATAGGTTATACTGGGACTGTGGGAACTGCCTGATTTCAGTAGATACCCATAATTTCGGAAGTCCTTGAGCTCTGTATTCTGTATCAACTCCGCCCAGGTTTAAGCAGCTGCAGGGTTAAACCGAACAACTCCTAGAGAGCATGAATAAATCATGCTAGCAATGGGCTAACAACGTTCAGGCTAAATCACAGGCTTCCTGTTTTGACAATCACTTATCGGCATGATTGAGCTTCAGAATTCAAATTAAATTTTTCCTATGTTTTCTTTTCCCTTCGCGTTTAGAGTTAGTGACACTTCCTTCATTAGCAACTGTTTTGCATTTTATTGGCTCAGATGCAAGGTGTGTCTAAGAATCAGGAAAAGCATGCGTGAAGCCTTAAAGCCTTAGACATTCTAGCATCCCAGCAATGAGGTTGGAATATACTGACCCACTGGACCCTCTCCACCGTTTCATATATCAAATGATCTCAACGATCATGAGAAACGATATGATAAACTGTGACACTACTGCATGAGTATCTGTCTAGTCTTCTTCATATTCGCACGCACACACACACACACCCCTGTCACTGTCAGTCTGCACACACTGTTTGAGTGTCTGCTAGTTCCTAGTTTATAGAAGGTGTTCGTCTAAGCATGCAAATGTCTGTTAAAGGTAATGTTATGGACACAAACATGAAACAATCATAACACATAACACATCCTTCTATTCATAAGCTTGTTGTCTTCGTTTCTGTCTGCATTGCTTCTTTCACAGAAGAACGACTGCTGTGTTTGTTTATAAATCACTTAACAAAGTTGTTAGGGTGGAAATATACTTGCTCCAAAACCATCTTGTTTTACTTGTTCACATACCCGTCTGTATAGTGCGATGTTACCAGAGGTACCAGTAGGGGGCACTGTCCTTAATCCGACAGTTTTTTGCATGGATTAAAGATTCCATGTTGATCTTTAAGATAGTCCTTATCTCCAGCCAACACATTATACAGGTGGGCGTGATTCGGCACATTTCCAAAACTTTCCACTATTTTTGCGGCCCCTGCTGCCTACACTGCCCCTTGTGTTTGTATTGCATAAGTGCTTAAGGTTAATTTCTGAGGACGTGCACAAGCTACGCACAAAACAAACGCAGGATACGTGAGACAGCCTTAATGCGTGTGTGTGTGCATGTAGTTTAAAGCAAGTATATTTCCGTTCTAATGTGGCATAAATAGAACCTGTTACTGTATTCATTTCAACTCATATTCAGCATTATATTTAAAAAATATACAGAATTTTGGTAAGACTGTGTGTTCATTTTTAGGAAACATTAGATTTTCTTTATTAAGCAGGTAAGGGGCTGAAATTGAAAAGTTTGCATTTAAACAAGCAAACCTGCATCGAATCTGTCATGCTTTACATTTAAACCTTTTGTGTAGAAGCTATATGTGTGTTGTTCAGTAATGCAGCAAAGGATCTGTTTTTAATCATAAAAATGTTATACGAAGTTGGAATGATTGATCCTCCCAAGTCTCTCTTTCATCTCATCTCAGTAACTTTCTGGTCTCCACTGACTACCTGCTTGAAAAATGCATCGACCCGACACCCTCCCTTTCTCTCATGGTGCACACAGAACGTTTTGAGTTCATTAACATCAAGAAACACACATTCAAAATAGTTAGCTTTAGATGCTTGTAGGATGGATTTTATTAGCCAATTAGTGTAGTTGATGTGTTTCAATTAATCACCAGTTCGCTCTATTCAAATGGAAGGCACTGAAAATGGTCAAAACACCACTTATTGTAAAGTGTAGGCACGGAGATCACCAGGGAGCACCTGACATGCTATCATCATGATACCCAGGTTCTGAGTCAATTTATATTGTGATTCTATAAGTATCATGATTCTATTTAATTCGATATTACATTATTACGATATTATAGCACGTCTGATCAGCATGCACATTCTGCACGCTCTGATTCTGACCACACCCCCACAGAAACTAATTACTATTCCAACTCGAAGGAGGAACAGAATCCATAGCAAGACAGTGATGTTACTGGATTCACAGGATAAGTAACATATGCACTTTAGTTAGTAAGTAAGTAATGAGCAATGCTGAATGCAGTGTGCTCACACAGTAAGGTCTTGATACTGAATTAACACACATTAGCATTCAGACCTTGCATTTGTATCTAAGGAAAACTTATGCTTATTCAAAGATGGGTTAAGCGCATGCTGATGATTAGGAGGCAGCTCCTAGCTGGAGAAAAAAAAAACATGTTAGTAAGGTGAGTAATTTTCAATAGATATTGTAGCTTTTCCAAATTGTTGCTGTACCGAATGTGTCACCGCTGCTCCACTTTGTAAACTTTCACTCACTCATGAAATCTCTATCGAAATGTTTTTTACTGAAATTGGGTCAACTCGAGAACCATCTGCATGTAAGTCACACTTCTACAGTTGTCAGACTTTCCTTAAATCCAAGCATGGTGAGTTTTAGTGGTGTACTATTTGCTATATTTAAAATGCCTGAAAAGATATAAAAAATCAGGGATAGAAAAGACTGACCGAAGAAGAAAAATGTTTTCTTTTCCTTTGCTGTCAAATGTAATATTAAACAAGGAAGAAACAGCTAACTCTCATATGAGATGCTGATTTGTGAAACATTTTACTTGTACCTGCTTGGAGTTTCCTACACTTGGGACTAAAGACTGCACTTACCGATTAACATGCCCAAGACTCGGCCAAGGTTCAGTAGAAAATCTCACAGTAGACTTTTTATATAATATAAAGCTATGTAATGTAGAAGTGTAATGCTTTATAATCAGGCCATTTGGTGTCTCCTAGAACCGGACGAGTACCTGTTTCAGTCTGGGTTCTGTCATGTTGTCCCGAGCTTATAACAGCACTTAAAGGCGAAACTTAAGCCAGTCATGAGATACTAAACTGAGGTAATTTTAGTCTAAAGTTCTGTAGAATGTGAATTTCGATTAGAGTAACAAACATCTTAGCCCTGATAGTAACTCACGCTGACGCTCTGGAAGATGTTACACATCTGATATGGAGTTTGCCTGTAAGAAAGGCATGTCTCATTAGACATAAGCCTGATTTCTGGCTTCTTCCTGTTTTTAAGTAAGTAAGTCCAGTGTCATGTACATATCACTGGTAAGTAACTGTATTGTGTCTTTCATTTTTTTCATTTTCCTGTCAGAGAAAAAAAAGTTTTTAACATTGTTTATTGTGATAACGTTTAATAGATATGTTATTCATTAAATTATCTGAGACTGCATTTACATTATAAGCCATATTACTCAATACTGATTTTTTTGGTCAGATTGAATATAAGACTCTAATGTGGAGGCATCTGTCCTTAGAAATGCATCACTACGTCTTTGCTGGTAAAACACGTCATATTTGTGTGAGTATCATTCATTTCAAATAGCGAATGTGATTTTAGCAAAACTCCACATAGGAGGACGACGAACAGATAGTCAGATGGATTTGTTGAGGTTCAGAAAAAGGAAAAAGCCAGACTACTCATGTTAGCTGTTTTAGCAACCGCTGCTACCGATGCTATTAAATCCTTGCGCTTCTGCCACGTGATATGAGTTTTGAACCCATGTGCTTCAATTAAACCGAATTGGCAGTGTATTACTTATTGCTCAGCATGCAGTATTTAATTTGAGAGAAAATAAAACATTTTTTTGCTCTGCATTTTCTATCCCTTTTTTTCAGAACTTAAAGGCAAGTACTTGTTCTTAGTATGTGCTAAACCCATCTCTGAATACATAAAACCTTCCTGGGTAAATAATTACTCTTGAATTATCTATAGTGTTGAACACCCAAGCAAGGTGTTAAGAATCTAGGTTTGGAGAAATATCATATAAAACCTAACAATCTAGAAGGATTCTTATTAACATTTGACCCTGCAGCTGTAGTGCCATGTGTGGTCCTGGATCTTCCCTCCAAGGATAATGCAAAGCAATCATTTTGATCAGAGTTTATTAAGTGATATTTTTATGACATACCCCCCAAAATAAAAGTCACACAGGAGGGTTTTTAAAAAAAAATGGCAATAAGACATTAACGAAAAGAATTCAGTTTTTACGAAATTTTTCATAAAAACGAAAAAGTTTATGTTTTATTTTGGGATGATGATGATGATGATGATGGTGGTGGAGAAAGTGTGCAATGGTAAGCCAATGGTAAGCACAGAACTTATGCAAAATAGCTTGCTTATGGCGCCTTATGCACAAAGAAATGGTGTGTGTGTACGGTGTCTATGGTCTGCAGAGCAGATACAGGTGAGGCTGATTATTTAGATCCTTTGCTTTTTTTTCCTTCTCTTTATCCTTTTTGGATATTACTTTATTCCTTATCTCAAACCATTTCTTTTTGTTATTATTATTATTTTATTGCCACATGCTCTTCCAATTTTATCTGCGCTGCTATCTACATTCACTCTCCATGCCATGGCCCAGGTGCATGAGACTGAGGTGGGTGAAGAATTGGCAATAGAAGAGGCTGGAGAGGTTGGTGAGAACGGCTCTCAGACTAAAGATGAGGTCTTTGTTGAAGAGTCTGTGACAGATGACTTTGGAATGAAGGAATATGACTATTCCTTCAAGGACTACAGTGAGCCTGTGCCTGAGGGAGAGACTGTGGGTGACACAGGTCATGCCCTGCCCGCTGTCACACATGAGGGAGGAGTAAGTCATGTTGTGCTTTCTGGCAAACTCGTCTTAACATTCTGTTTCTGAATGTTAGACGGATTGGTTAGATTGTAGAGGCATCTTACAGAAATGGAAAGAGACTGGGCATAGAGATTGACAAAGTTTATCTGAAATTATTCATGCCTATATTAACTTAAACATGCATCAGGTGGTTCATTTGTAAACACCAGTCTCCGTGACTCTCTGAAAGATTCCACTGCAACTCATACAATATGTCCTGCTTTCCAGTATAACAAAAAGACTCCCTAAGAGTGGTCCATGTTGGGAAATAAAAAGGGGAAACTTGTTCTTCATCAATACAACAACTTTTCCCTGCAATACATTGGATTGCTTTGTATATACACCAATCAGCCATAACATTAACACCTGAACATTGATTATCAGCTAAATACTAGAAAACTGGTGACAGAATCACAGGCACACAGGGCTCATTTTTGCCTGAAAGGACCAAAGGCCAGCCTATCAGGTCTGATTCCATAGAAAAGCTGGCCACAATGGAATGGCATCAGAACACCCAGTGCACCACAGGCAAATAACTTAAGGCCACAGACCCAGCCTCCATATTCCCCATGGGATGCATTGAACAAACAATTCCACTCCATGGAGATCTCACCCCACAACCCACAGCACCCAATGAGTATGTCTCTAATGTCCAAGTGCCAGACACTACAGCACACGCCTAGAGGGTCTTGTGGAGCCACACTTAAGGGGACCAGAGCTGCCCCAGTGGCACAAGGGAAATCTACAAAATACTGTTGTATTGTAATGTTATGGCTGATCGGTGTATGCATGAATAAGTGTAGTAGCTTGCAAATGTCAACATGGATGAGCATGCTACTAGGACACCAGAAATAGGATACCAGTTTGGGACTAAACTCAACTTTTTATCTGGTACAGTCTAGCACCAGTAATTATCTCACTTCAAAAAAACAGGTAACAAGTTCTACTTAACTTATATCCTCAGTTCACTGTTAATCATTCTGAATGACCTTACGTTCATCGCTCATAAGTAGACACATTTATTGCCCTTTCAATGTACAGTAACTGGCACCTATCCTACTGGGAGAACCTGCAACTAAGGTTTGACTAAAGCATGCATTTACTTCTGTACACATTGCAAAATCACACAAATGGTGGTGAAAGCAATGTTTAGTAAATGCCTTTGGAAAAGTTAATATCCCACTGAGTAATCTGTATGGCACCTGCAAGTGTAAGTGAGATCTTAAGCACATTGAGGAACACACTGATCACTGAAATATCTTTGGGGATTTGAATCTTCCAGATATGTGAAGAAGATTCTGTGACAGACAGATCTTGTATCAGGATGTTTCTCAGTGAAATCAAGTGTCAGTCAAGTGCTCAGTTTGATGGGTTTTCCTTTTAAAAAGTTGTTCAAATTTAAGTTACATTATGGATATTGATGTGTGTGTTACTGCTTACGTATGTGTGTCCCTCAGGCTGCTGTAAGAGGCCAGAAGGGAGAGAAGGGAGAACCTGCTGTCCTTGAATCTGTAAGTATTTAATCTTTATATGCAGATTGTGAATGAAACACTGAAACTGTTAGCCATTATTAGTTAGTAATAGTTAGTAATTTTTTGGGCTGCTTAGCATTATGTTTTGGTCTTTTGTTGATTTATTGTTTACAGGTAAAATCCACAGTTGGTGGGTGGAGCTCTGCTTTCAAAATGTCTTTATCCTTTAAATGTCCTTTGCCCTGTCTTTCTTTTCTTGTTATTTAACTTTCATTTACTAAAAAAAAACCTAGAATTGACTCCTTTGGCCTTTCTGTTTATTTGTCATTGAGTTCAGCTTGGCTGGCTGTAACATCATTGGTGGCCCATATGGGATCATCATCTGTCTGTTTAGAGAAAGGATGAGAGAATTTTCCAGTGAATAGTGACAGTAAAGTGATGCCTGATGTCCTTGATGTCTATTGTGACATGCAGAAAAGAATCTCCATTAGCTGCTACTGGCTTAAATGCACTTCCAGCATGTGTTAAACTGTGACAGGCACGCTGGTATTTCTGCTGGTATATCTACAGCATCCAGATTTTGTGGTTCTGAGCAGATTGGCCACTAAGTATTTTGCTGCTTCTCTATCCTACATTCCACTCTACATGGAGCATCTTGTCCTTATGGGCATTACTTAGAGGCGTGCCACTCAGGAACTTCTCCAGGAACCTTCTCTATGTTTGACATGTGTAACATCTTCCCTCACAATGATAAGGGGGTTGTGGTCATCATTAATAACCCTTCCAGTCCATTCCTTTTGCATCCAATAAACAATATTCATCCTCCAACTTGTTAAACTCAAGTACTTTTGGCAGTATAAACTCTGGATATCTATAGTGTTGCAAATTGGTGCAAACTTCTTAAGAAGTTTCCAGGAAATGCTGGTGGCATGTCATTGATATGCACGAAAGAAAGTGACTAGCTTGATACTTCTTTGCCTTTGGAGAGCTTTGTGCATTCTCTCTCTGTGTTTGATTGGGTTTCTTGGTTTTAGGACTCCAGTTTCAAGCCATTTCCCGAAAACATTACAATAGTTTACTCTCAGTTGACCTTGAGCATAATCCGTAAAATTATTTTATCCTCACAGGGAATGTTGATTGAGGGACCGCCAGGACCAGAAGGGCCAACAGTGAGTACATATCTATTAAAGTCATCTTATTAATAGATCATATTGGATAGACAATTGTGAATCTGGTGCATTAAATCTTTTCTTTATACCTGTTTCATAAAAACATGGAAATCTTCTATTTCGGGTTTTCTTCATGCAATTCTTCTTATTATTTTCCTACAGGGTCATCCTGGCCCTTCAGGCCCTCCAGGACAGCCAGGAGCTGTTGGTGATCCAGGGGAAAGGGTGAGTTTGTATTAAGAACTTGTTAGACAAGGGTGTTTATAGAGTTTTTAGCCAGATTTTTCACTTCTCACTACACCTTTTTTCAGGGTCCACCTGGGAAAGCAGGTCTGCCTGGCGCTGATGGGGTCCCTGGACCTGCTGGGTCATCTCTCATGCTTCCAGTATGAAAGCCAGCATGTTTCTTATCACATTTAGCAAAATGCCAAGGATTTAAATATTCATATTTTAATTTGAATTATAATCAGTTTTGTAATAATGGTCCTACAAATATAATAAATAAATAAATAAATAAATAAATAAATAAATACTGTTGTTAGCACTGTACTAGTGATTTGTAGCTGTAAATGCATACTTTCACTCAACAGTGTATTAAAGATGTGTCTTCTAACCTGTTATGCAGAAATATGCTGTTAAAATATCTGTTCCCATTTTATATCCATAGTTCCGCTTTGGACAAAGTGGTGGGGACAAGGGTCCTATTGTCTCAGCACAGGAGGCCCAGGCTCAAGCCATTCTGTCTCAGGCTCGGGTAAGTAGCTCATACTACAAGACAAAAGTCTTATTAAATGTAAAAAACTATCAAAACATGATTTTTATTTTAAATCTACTATGCTGTTTTATGACATAATGATAGGGGGCGCTCATCCTCAACTCCCACACTGTTTTTTGTTTGTTTGTTTTATTTTTTTTTAGAAGCATGCAGGCTCGATATTTTTAAGCCTTGACTGGCAACTAAACTGAAATGATTGGATACTGAACAGAACAAAATAGATGTGATTGATGTTTAGCGTACTGTCATTATCGTATAATTATACCAAAATAATAACAGTAAATAGTAATACTAACATTTCTAATGGATTTCTTCTCCACCTGTGGAAATGAGCTTATACTCTTTTTGTCTGGAAGTATAACAACATACAGATTGCCAATTACACACTTACTTATGATTCACATAAAATTGTAAGTGGATATAAGTGTTAATAACTTGTGTGTTTTGTATCTTAGTAGCAAGGTGCCAACATTTACGGTTTATTTGTAGCATTCATAGTTTTTAATTCTATTTGGTTTTATGGGATAAAAGTCCCTGTCTCACTCTGATGGTGACCATGAAGTTCCTATGGCATTCTAAAAATATTGAAGATAATAATATCAAAAATAGGAAAACTTCAATGATTAAGGCTGTAGGTTACTGAGTTACTGATCAGAAGGTCTGGGTTCGAGCCCCAGCACTGCCAAGTTGAGTCCTAGAGCAAGGCCCTTAACCCTATCAGCTCAAGGTGACTTGTATCCTGGCTGAACCTATGCTCCGACCCCAGGTTTAGTGAGAGGAATTAAAATAGATTAACTTGTTGTTTTTATAAAAATTAATAAATAATACAGGATGTACTTTACAGTTTTGGGGTCATTTCAGTGTTTTTGATTTGTTTGATTTATGTTTGTTTTATGTCAGCAATTAAACCCTAAAGACTAATGTTTAATGATTTTCTGATATCTACAAAGTCATCTAATCAATACTGAATAAAGTTCACTACATTTAATTCTATACTATATGCCCTGCAATGCACCTAAACTAATTTTCTAACAACTTTATCAAAATAATTCCACACACTCAGCTGGTTAATTATAATGTCAAGCTATAAATATCAGTTTAAACTGACTTTTTTTATCCCTAATGATGCAGTGAAATATTTGAGTAGTTTTAAGGTTAAATTCAGATTTTTTTTGTCTTTGCCACATGGTTTATGCATTTACACTGGAAGCTCAGAATAAAAAGTCTACACTAATATATCAACCATGATTTGCTAGAGAATGTGCATTGCTTTAAATATGCATGGAAAGACTTTAAAGACCAGCGTATTTACAGAAATACTTTTTATCTAGAAGTGAAGACAGGGTTCTGTCTTCAGTGAGGGGTCTAGCCCCAAGTGTGGGTTATGTACGGTATTACATTGGATAAATTGTTGGTGTTGTTTTATTTTCTCTGTAGTTAGCGCTGACAGGTGCCCCCGGGGCAATGGGTTTCACTGGCCGACCTGGACCCCTGGTATGAAAACTTACAGGCATGAATCTAATCTGTCAGTCTGCATGTCTGTGTACAATGTAATGTTTGCCAATCAACAGTTTGTAGAAAAGATTCTTTTTTTTCTCTGGTGATTTAGGGTCCACCTGGCAGCCCTGGGCTGAAGGGAGAGCATGGAGATCCTGGTCCACAGGTTCATTTGTATTTTTTGTTTGCTGTTTTGGGATTTGTGTCTGTGTGTATTTTTTGTATTTTTATTGTTGATTTGTAACTTTATAACTTGATTGCAGGGTTCCAGAGGTCCTTACGGGTTGTCTGGGCCTCCTGGTAAATCTGGTAGAAGAGTAAGTAACCATCACCAAGCTTTTCAAAAGCATTGTTCATTCTGATGTCATACAGTTAAATCTGCAGCTTGTTAACGCTCCTGCTGTTGTTCCCAGGGCCGATCTGGTGCTGATGGTGCCCGTGGAATGCCAGGAGAGTCAGGAATTAAGGTCAGCCATTTGTTCTGTGCAGTGCTTCATACTGTATGGTAAAAATAATAATGCAATACATAGATAACTTATTGTGGATGGGTTGCAGTTAAAAGCTTTACTTGTGTTTTTGCTGTCTGTTTCAGGGAGATCGTGGATTTGATGGGTTGCCTGGTCTACCTGGAGACAAAGGTTATCGGGTGAGTACTGCAATTATTGTGATTTCATCACAATAAGTTAAACCACTGCATCTGTAAAGCCACCAACATGGTTTACTGCCAATTGCACCCCCTTCCACCAATTCCACCACCATTTCCATCAATTCCACCACCAGACTCCACAACAGCTTCCTCCATGAGACAGACAAATGTCTCAACATCTACTTTAAGAAACTCACTGGAAACCTGTTCATCTATCCAGCTTCTATATGATGTTGATGGAGAGAAAGTAAAATACACACCTGCCCTATGTTTGAAATATCAGTCAGTCAGTATTAATTATATAAAAGCAAGTTCATACTTACAATCTTGTCTGATATTCACTGCAACAGCACACTTGTTCCTGTCATATTGATTAACTATATGTTACTCCATGGTTCCTCAAGAAAAAAAATTCCGTGGCTTTCTTCTGTTCAGGGAAATTCTGGACCAATGGGACCACCGGGACCCCAAGGAGAGGATGGAGAGAGAGTAAGTGGGGTGTACAGCATGTTGGTAGCATCTGTTTAATGTGTTCTCTGTGTATAGTGTGTACTCTCTATGTCCATCTTCATTCATCAAAACAAGCTTAAGTATTGTTAGCTTTAAGCCATCCGCAGTTTATAAATTAAAATCAGGAAGTGATTTTGCCTAAAAAAAATCACTAGAAAGACTAGAAATGGCAAGGTCTGAAATAAAAAATAGCTTTAATTTCTCAAATGATTGAATATGGTGCCATATATACTGTATTTATCATGCTGTACTTAAATCTGTGCTGTGATCGTGAAAGAGTCCACAGAATTTCTTTGTAAACTTGGAATTTATATATAAATTTTATAAATTTGAGTTTGAGAAGCCCTGCTCTATAGCATGCATTCACCTATGTATCACACATGGTCACATGGTATGTACAGTAGTATGTTCCTGACTGGATCCCAAAGCCTGCTTTCTTTTTACTTTCCTTTATTTTCTCAGGGAGATGCTGGAGATGTTGGGCCCAGAGGACTCCCGGGTGAACCAGTAAGTGCTTCTGTTCTTCATACAGCCTCAGTGTCATTAAATTCATCACTGATCATAACACATGATTCCATAAAACCCAGTTATTAATAACATTAATAACAATTTTAATGTTACAGTATATCAGACATTGTGTAACGCTTGTTAGGTGTAATTTGCGACCCTGCATATAGTTCATCACTGACTGTGATTTTGTTTTCTTTTGTTGTCTAGGGGCCTCCTGGGTTGCTGGGGCCAAAGGGTCCTTCAGGCATCCCTGGACCTCCAGTAATAATTCAGTCTATACACACACTCAAACACACACACACACACACACACACACACACAAAATGTTGTTTTAATGTTTAATTGTAATATCTATTATTTT
>JAOVVB010000011.1:8739897-8760558 GCA_028570985.1 Heterobranchus longifilis | reverse complement strand
AGTGTGAATACTAACAACCTGTATGGTGTGATTACTAACAAGCTATATGGTGTGATTACTAACAAGCTGTATGGTGTGATTACTAACGAGCTGTACATTGTGATTACTAATGATATGGTGTGACTATTAATGACCTATACAGTGTGGTTACTAACGAGCTGTATGGTGTGGTTACTATGGTGTGATTACTACCTAGCAGTATACTGTGATTACTAACAAGCTGTACAGTGTGATTACTAACGAGCTGTACAATGTGGTTACTAACGAGCTGTTTGGATTTGATTACTAATGAACTTCATGGGCTGTTGTTTTGTGTTGCAGCTATCGAGTGGGTGGACATCGAGCATCGCACCACTGTTGGTGTGTTTGGCAGTGTTGTCTGGACTGCGGGTAATTCCCTGCTTGCAGGCATTGCCTACGCCATCACTGATTGGAGGATACTGATACTTACAGTCTCCTCCCCTCTTGTGATCTCCGTGGCAACCTGGTGGTGAGATGTTGAACATGTACCACTTAAAAACACCGTTATAAACAGCTCACATTAGTCAAAATTAATTACAATAGCAATATACAACACTATGACAGAAATTTTTTTTTTGAAAAAAATCTAATAATTAAATTTAATAAATAATTAATGAAAGCATGTAAAGATGCTGACTATTTAGCCTTCCATTTTGAAGCATCTACCCCCTTTATCTATTCACCCCTACAGTACATCAATGACCCTTTACCCCCTCATTAGTGGCTGTGTGTGTATTACACTGTATTTGTGTGTTTTCCTGTAAGGCTAATCCCAGAGTCGGCTCGCTGGCTGATAGTGAATAGAAAGACAGGTGAGGCATATAAATTTCTACAGAAGTGTGCTAGTGTGAACAGGAGACCAGAATTCACTTCCAAAATCAAGCCTCAGGTGTGCAAAATATAATTTTTTTTTATGGATATTGGTTAAGGATTTGGATTTTCCTACAGTGTCTGTCTGTCTCTCTCTTTCAGACATTGTGTGAGGTTGTCATAGGAGATAAACAGGCTCATAACTATACTTATTTAGACCTCATCAAAACTCCACGCTTGAGGAAACTTACCATCTGCACCGGTATTGTTTGGTGAGTGTGTATGTGCTGGGAAGGGATGCCTGGAGTGGGTTGGAGGGGGGGTCAGCAGTGGGGGTTGAAAGCTCCAGCATAAAGTAGAAAAAATCTGGATGAAGTAACAAGACAACTGTTGTCAGAACAAGAACTGGAAGAGAACCAAATGAAGTATGTGGGGAAAAAAGGGAAGTGTGGGAATCAAAATAGGTCATAATTAGGGGGGATCTGTTTGATCTAAACATCATTGTTACTCACAGAACTCACCTTAGCTCCTCTGTCATACATTAATGTTTAATGTATAATGTTTAATGCCAGTGACATTTAATTATCACAAGTCCCTTATCTTAGTGTTTTAAAGTTAGATTTAATGTTGTGCCTTATTATAAGTTCTGGACATCAAAATTATGATTTATTGAACATTTTATATTTAAAGAATTTAGCAGACATATTTGTTTAAAAATAGCAGGAGTGAGGAGGTGCGTTATGTCTAGCAACAGTATCATACATCACAACATTACATTAAAACATTACATACACAACATCAACATCACTGCCAGGTAAAATGAACCGCACCATCACTGATTATACAAGCTGGGAATAAAGGTGTGTGTTGCAATGTTATGACTTTATATCATGTCGTTGTCTTCCTGGTGCTGTAGGTACGGTGTGGCCTCCACATACTATGGCATCAGTCTAAACATCACAGGCTTTGGGCTAGACCTCTACCTTACGCACTTTATCTATGCCATCATCGAGCTGCCTGCAAAAATAATCATCTTCTTCACACTGAAGAAGTTCGGGCGACGAGCCAACCAGGTGGGAGCGCAGGTCCTAACAGGAGTGTGTATTATCATCAACATCATCACTCCTAAAGGTAACACACTAATGCTAATGATGAAGCTGAGACTGCTGAGGCATTGTGTGCTGTTAATTTTTAATGAAAAATATGCCCAAATAAAGGCACAGCACTGTGTGTCTGTGTGTGTATAGAGTACCAGACAATTCGCACTATTATAGCGGTGTTGGGGAAAGGCCTGTCAGAAGCTTCATTCGCCACCCTGTTCCTGTACACCACTGAGCTTTACCCTACTGTGTTACGGTACACACATACACCCACAAACACATGTCTATTATATAGAAAATATTTTTTTTAAGTTATTGTAAAAAGCTTCATACTTCAATTTAAACAGTGGATTCTAAACTTATTACATATAAAGTAAAATACTTCAAGACTTTTTCTTGTTTTAATGTTGATGATTACAGTAAAAACCCATCTCAAAATATTAGAATATTTCCTAAGATCAAAAGGATTTACACTACAGAAATGTCCTTCTGAAAAGTATGTCCATTTATGCACTTAGTACTTGCTGGTGACTGTTTACTGATAAATCTAATTAACACAACTCTTCAGCCAGAGAGACGAGACTTTAATTAGTGAAAAAAAAATCACCTGTTTTGTGCACAGGAAGAACATGCCATATGTTGTTTTAAAACTTTTGGTCAACACTATATATATTTACATACCATCATGTGTAAAATTTAATCTTTTAATTCTGTGTTTTTGTGTAAAAATGACCGTAGTGGGTCTCAGTATTAACCAAATATAACCTCTCACCATGACATTATGTATTTAACATAAACGAAGCTATAAAGAAATAAAACATGCAGGCAATACTAAGTACTCCCATGACTCAATAGCATGTAGATCCACCGCTAGCAGGAATAACTTGAAGTAATCATTTCCAGTATGACTTTATCACTGTGTCACATAGTTTTGGCCCATTCTTCTTAACAGCATTGCTTCAGTACATTGAGGTTTTGGGGCATTTGCTTATGCACGGCTCTCTTAAGGTCCTACCACAGCATTTTAATTGAGTTAAGGTCTGGACCTTCATTCTTTTCTTTTTTAGCCATTCTGATGTAGATTTACTGGTGTGCTTCGGATCATTGTCCTGTTGCATGACCCAATTTCGACCAAGCTTTAGCTGACGGACAGGTGGCATCACATTTTTCTCTAGAATACTCTGGTATACAAAGGAGTTCATGGTCGACTCAATGACTGCAAGGTGCCCAGGTTCTGTGGCTGCAAAACAAGCCCAAATTATCACCCCTCCACTTCTGTGCTTGACAATGTGTATGTGGTGTTTCTGCTGAAATGCTGTTTGGTTTTCCCCAAACATGGCACTGGGCATTAAGGCAAAACAATCCCACTTTGGTCTTATCTGTCCACAGGACACTGTTCCAGTTTTCTCCTGGAAAACCTTATAAACAAACTATACTCATTCAGTCTTCTAATTGTGCTGTCATGGACTTTAACATGTAACATGCTCAGTAAGGCATGTAGGGTCTGAGATTTAGATCTTGGGTTTTTTTGTATTTCTATGATTGCACGGTCTGACCTTGGGGGAAGATTGGCAACTGTCTTGAATGCTTTCCACTTGTTTATAATCTTTTCTCACAGTTTTATAACCCTTTTCAGATTGAGGTGCAGCAACAATTGCATCTTCCATTGCTTATATCTTTTCCACTTGACGTTGTGTTAAAACACACCTGAATGCTCCCCATCAGCAAACTGCCAAAACTTCTGAGGTCTACAGTACATACCTGCTGATGCTTAATTAATCAAGGGATGAGGATTAGCAGCACCTGGCTGCAACTTACCTTACCTTAAATCCTGTGGAAACAGTAAAGGTGTAGATTTGATTAGATAGGGGTAGATATTACACACATTTCCTACTTTTTGGCTTCATTTTGTTAAATATATAATGGCATAATGAAAATATATTTATCTATATATAGACACACATTTAAACATGCACACTCTGGCACACAGAATCCCTTTACAGACATGCACCTCTTTGCTTCAAGTTTAACAGGTCAGTTTTATGTCTGAGTGTGCTCTAATACAATCCCTGTAAGAAAATCCCTCGTCCCTTCACTGAAACTGACCCGCCTCCTCTCTGTACCTCTCTGAACAGACAGAACGGTGTGGGTTACTCCAGCTTTATGGGGCGATTAGGAGCGTCCATCTCCCCATTGATAATGCTGCTGGACGATGTGTGGCTGCATTTTCCCCAAGTGGTGTTTGGGGTGATGGCCATCCTGTCTGGGTTGGTGGCGCTGTTGCTTCCAGAGACCAACAATGCTCGACTGCCCGAGACCATCGAGGACATTGAACAGACCAGGTCCATAAACTGCTTCCACACTTTTACACCTTTATGTTTCAGTCCATTTCACCTACAGAATGATACGTTTATTCACATTTATAAACACACTGACATTAAACTTTATTTAATCCAAATAAATGTTATGTAGGTGAATTTCATGTTTATTTAAACAAACATTCATTATTTCTTATGTTTCCTGGTTTACTGTGTTTAATAATGCAGTAAATAATCTTAAGAATTTTTATTATTATTAATATTATCTTAAAAATTATTATTATTATTATTATTATTAATATTATTTATCTATTTGTATTACAGAAAGAGATCATCCTGCACAAGCACAGAGGAACAAAGTAATCCTCTGAAAAGAGACATGACTGAGGAGACTGTGAACTAGCGCACATGTACAGTACCACACAAAAATCTGGACACTAGTTTTTAAAACTAGTTTTCTTGGCACATGTCGATTTTGCAAGATTTGCTTACTCTTCTTTGCAGAGCTTCTTAAGATTAGTTACATTTGTTTGTGGATATTCCACAGATGGAGTTTAAGTCTGGGCTTTTACTAGGGCATGCAAGGACATTCACTTTTTTCTCCTTTAACGAGTACACCTTTTTTCACATTTCATGCAAATTTTCATAATTTTCTTTTGATTGTGTAAAGCTGCTTTGCAACAATGACAAATGTTAAAGCACTAAGTAAATAAAATTGAATTGAATTAGCTTCACCTAATTAAGTTTTCAAGTTTTTAAAAGTTTAACATTTTTAGAAAGGGTGATCCTTTTCCAAATCAGTTATTTTGTTGTTTTTTTTGTTATTTTCTTCTGACATGTTGGTGTTATATCTTTTATTTTGCTGTTAAAAGTTACAGCTGGATAAAACAAAACTGCCTGTCTTTGTTTGTCAGACTGCAAAGCAACAATATGTGATTATTTTAAAGTGATATTTCTATACCCACTGTTTTGGTGTGTAGTGACAGCAAAAATATAAATCTCAGCATGACATGTTGTGTTTACATCAGACTACCAGGTGGTGGCGCTGGACTTGACACTATTATATAGCATCACAGATCAACATTATACTAGATTAAGCGGTTTAGAAAATGAGTGAGTGATATATACTGCAAGAGAAACAGCGCCACTTTCCTAACCCTTCAGCACGCCCAGACATCCTCCCAGATGTGTCCTTACTGCCACCTAACTCCTGCAACGCCCTCCGTCTGCACTCAGTAACACTTGAGTTAAACATTAGCATCTGTGTGTTCAGGTCGGGAGATGCTCTGTGAATTATTGGAGAGAAACGCCACAAGGTTTCATCTCATTTTATATTGTTTCATCACCTCTCGGGTTTGCATAAGGCTGCATTAATGGGAATCATTTAAAAGTAAAAAACAGATGTTTCAACAGCTGTAGCATATTTAGGAAAGACCTGATTAAAGTTTTAGATAAACATAATTTTAGAACATTCTCTCTAACATCTTTACGCTGATTTCCTTCTCACTGAATACACAAGCAAGCAAACAAAAAACAAACAATACATAAAGTTCTCATATCAACTCCATGGTGATGTACTACACCTCCCATCAGCCCGAGTAGATCACCTGATCCTGTCACATGCCTCACGCACACTGTTTTGTGGATCGTGTAATTAATGCCCTGTATAAGCTTAGAATTTCACGCTGTGTTGTGTAATTTGTTGTGTAGCATCTGTTGTGTACTGTAGTTGTGTCTGTGTATTAATAGAAGAAATTGTTAATTATGAATGCAGGCTATTTTCTGCAAAGTTTCTGTTATAGGTTAAATATCTTAAAGTTAATTAAAACAGCCAAATGTTGAAAATATGTCTACTTTTGAAGTAACCAATTTCCACGCAGTAGTTACTATATTTAAGTTCTCACATTTATTTACCATACTGATTTTATTACTTGTAATCCATTTCAGATTGATGGGAGCAAAATGGCTCACCTTATACCAAATTACATGATTGCAGTTTATTTAAGTTGCACTTTTGGATGGTATGTAGCCAAAAAGACAAGAGAGATGGAAAACCAAATTGGACAAAAGAGCAGTGTTTACTTTTAGCTTTATGTTTAGTGTTTGGAGAATATTTCTTCTTTCCGCCATTTTGTCCTCTGCTATAGAAACTCTTAAGCCTCCTAAAAGTCCTTCTCTCTACTCTTAAAAATTTTTACCTTAGGAGTTGTTTTTAAGTCTAAGATGTTTTGTAAATAATTTTTATCTTTGTCATTTTAAGATTTAGTCCAAAATTTGAGGGGAAAGTCTAAGAAAATGTCATAATTCTAAGAATTTTCTTAAACTTTTGTCACTAGGAGCAACTTTTAGGCTTAAGAAGCTTTGTGAATACGGGCCCTGATCTCCTGATTGGGAGCAGAATTTTGGTCCTCCTTGAGAAGAGACAATCGAGATGTTTGGATTATTCGGGGGTTATTTCATAATGTACCATGTGAAATGTAAATATAGTACAACATGTAAATGTATTTAAAGTGAGCAAATAAGAACATGATGAAATTGTGGTCAATCAGAAAACATTTTTTTTTTATTTTTTTTTTTTATAATGTTTCCCCAAACCAAACATATTTGACATTTCTAAAAATTACAATTCATGTCTACAAACTGGTTTAGAGACAAACATGGTTGTAAATAAAATCTCTTTGTCATCCAGTATTATAGAGAAAGATAAATTTTTGTAGTGAATCAGTGAAACCTTTCTGCTAAGGACTAGGATATTTTAGGCTTTTTAGGCTGGTCGGAGGATAAGAACACACCCAACTCAACACAGAAAGACTGATTCAGTGTTTTGCACTTGCTATATCAGTCTCGAGATTTTAACCATGTTAAATACTTGTGGTTGGAATTGAGGTGAACGTCTACATCTGCACTCTAAATATAAAGAAGCCTGAAATATTGTAGATGGAGGGGTGCTGGAAGATTCCCAACAAGTGTGTTTAACATTGTTAGACATTATAGAAATAGATTTGTTGCTGTACCAAAGCTGCATTAAATGTATTTTCTTTAGGTTTCCAGAAATTCTGAAATCTGTTAGAGATTTACTACTACACTACTACTGTTACTACTACACAATCTCCAAATATTATATAAGAATATCACTATTTGGAGATCCTCAGTTTTAGGGTGGCAATAACTCTAAACTCTCTAAACTTTGCATTCTGGTTTCAAGGTCATGCTATCAGGTGATTAGCAACAGAGATAGGTATGTGTTCTCCAGCAAACAATGCCATGAGTGGATAGTGGCAGTTATCCATGTAACTTGCTTACCCGAAATCACACATGAAACTTACATGAACTAATAGTTCAAAATGTAAATTAAAATTGTGGTCAGTGAACATTGGGTGCTTACTGCTTGTTAGGCTTTTCCTTCTTGTCAGCCAATTGTCTTCTTAGCTTGGTAGGGAATACATTAAGATAGCTTAAAATTATTTGCAGGTTTGGTTTCCCTAGTTTCTAGTACTACAGTCCACAACATCTACCACACCTTCACAGTCTACTGCTACAGATTTAGCCAGTTGTTTGCCAACATATCCTGGCTCAAAGTCTCTGTCTTTGCCCTGTCTTGGGCAGTGAGCTGTTTGTCTGTTACAAACAGATAAACTGCCTACCTCCATAGGTATTCCAAATGACGCACCTCCTTTGCCAGATACATGCTTGCTGAATGATGTCTGCAGCTCTCAGACTCAGAGGGTCTTAGCTGATGATAACAGCTCTTGTCTTCATGTCTTGCCCACTACGCGCTGCAATACACTGCATGCCAACCCAGGAATAATCCTTCCACTATTTCTCTTATGGCCTGATTAGCCATCAGGCAAGGCCCTTAACCCTATGCCCATACAGGCACTGCAAGGGAGCGGGACTCTCAGATGAAAAAAGAATGATTTGCAAGAACAGTGGGTAATCGATAGTGAAAGGGTAGCTTGAGATTGGGATTCCTGGACGGTTGTCTGTACATTCTTTAATCAGTTTCAGTTTTAGGAAGCCACCTACAGTAATACCAATGTGTTTTATATAATGTTGGAAAATATAGACAGACTGTTAAAGTTTGACTGTGAACAAAGTCAGTGTTCATATCGTGCTCATTCTACTGTAATTCTATAGTTACAGAACTGTAATCTTATTGGGTCAAACATACATATGCCTGTAAGTGTAACTAATAATAGGCAATTATAGACCAACTCTGCTGACACTGCTCTCCCTGGTGGTCATGTTGCACCACAACACTTTTTTGTATCATGATTTGTTATCATTCCCTTTTGTAGGTATGTCTTGCCACCATTCATTCATATTACTGTTTCATATCTCTTATTGTTCTTTGTATATCTAGGGTCCTTCTGGAGAGACAGGTCCATTGGGAGAACGGGGTCACTCCGGACCCCCTGGACCACCAGGTGAGCAAGGCCTTCCTGGCCCTTCTGGTAAGGAAGGAACCAAAGGAGATCCTGGTCCCCCTGGTGGACCAGGAAAAGATGGACCCCCTGGATTGAGAGGCTTTCCTGGAGAGAGAGGACTGCCCGGAACACCAGTAAGGACAAAGTGTTCAGAGGAATCATATAACCCTGTCTCAGATTTGCTTTATTTATCATGATTGCACAATGCTGCTTTTATGATCAGTTCAGAACCTTGTGACTGCATGACATCTTAATATGTAGTAGATATCTTCATGAGTTATTTATTCTCTTAATAGGGTGGTGGAGGACTGAAAGGAAATGAAGGCCCAGCAGGACCTCCTGGACCAGCTGTTAGTATTTAAAATCACAGAAGAAAAAAGTTCATGAATTACATTTATGTCAGCGTCTCTTAAACAGAATTGTTATGTAGGGATCGCCAGGTGAGAGAGGCTCTGAAGGCTCAGCTGGCCCCATCGGCCCCCCTGGAAGACCTGGACCTCAGGGACCCCCTGGAGCTGCAGGAGAGAAAGGAGTGGCTGTGAGTCTCCAGCTCAGATTTACTAAAAATATTAACATTTTAATAAACTAAACATAAAGTGGTGATGTAATTTTATGTTCCAGGGAGAGAAAGGCCCAGTTGGCCCATCTGGTCGTGATGGTGTTCAAGGCCCAGTTGGGCTTCCAGGTCCTGCTGGACCTCTCGGTGTTCCAGGAGAGGATGGTGACAAAGTCAGAACCAATTTACCTCTACTCATAATCAGAAGATTAATCCCTGGTTCAGTTCAGTGGGAGTTTTTGCTTAAATTAATGTGATTTAACTTCTGACAGGGTGAGGTTGGAGAGCATGGGCATAAAGGTGCAAAGGGAGCCAAGGGAGAACATGTAAGTAGATATACTTACTGCAAAAGGTGTTTATTGTTTATTTGAATTGTTTATTTTTATTATTTTAATTCTATAGTGTGAAAGTCCATAGAATGCTTCATAAACATTTAAATGAAACCTGCTTTTTAGTTTGCTCTTAGATTTTAGATTTAGCATACAGTATCTCATATAATTGCTGCTTGCTTCTATAATTTTTCCAATTTTGCACATAGTGTATTCTAGAGTGACATGCTGGTGTAGTGGTTAGCACTGTGGCCTCTGCCCTCCAGGAAGTTTGCATGCCTTCCCCATGTTTGGTGGGTTTCCTCTGGGTACTCTGTTTTCCTCACACAGACCAAAGACATGGTGACCAGGCTAATTGGCGTTCCCAAATTCCTAGTGCTTGTGTGGATTGGCACCCAGTTCAGGGTGTGCCGTGCCTCATGCCCCAAGTTCCCTGGAATAAACTTCAGGCCACTCGCTACCCTGTACACAATAAGCACTATAGAGAATGAATGAAAGAGTAAGTAAGTGTATATGTTTTGTTCATTTTTTAATAAGATGCATGTTTATTGACAGGGTCCACCTGGTCCACCTGGTACCATGGGTGGTGTTGGACAGCCTGGTGCTGCGGTAAGCAGAACTCTTTCCAATTTATCTCATTAATAATCTAACATTTAAATGTATTTTCATTACCCATTAGTAAACCCTAGCCTTCTGTGAGCTTGTGCCAGAATTCTTTTTTTTTTCCAATTTATCAGGGTGCTGATGGTGAACAGGGTGCCAGAGGTCAGCAGGGTGCATTCGGTGCTAAAGGAGATGAAGGAACGAGAGGATTTCCTGGTCCTCCAGGCCCTATTGGGCTACAGGTATTAACACGCAGTGCATATCAAGCCCGCTCACATTCAGAGATTTTTACCTAAATGCTACTCTAATATATTTATATGAATTTTAAAATATAGGGTTTGCCAGGCCCAGCAGGAGAGAAGGGTGAAACAGGAGATGTTGGACCACTGGTAAGTTTTGAGAATTTCTGTGTGCTGTGATAAAAATAAGACATGAACGCGTGAATCGATAAACACTGCTTAGTTAAAGTATTCACGTCTTTGAACATTTCCACATCCCAGACTTATTCCCATAGAACTTTGTTGATCAATTTGGGTTTTGTGATCTACCTCTTAGGGTCCTCCTGGACCTCCTGGACCCCGAGGCCCAGCAGGTCCTAACGGTGCTGATGTGAGTAATTTAATGTGTTATATTACATTATAAACTACAGAGTATCATTAGTCTATAACAGTATAAAAGGGACTTTAATGCTTTTTTTTCTTTTTAATAATCAGGGTCCTCAAGGTCCCCCTGGTGGTTTGGGTAATCCAGGTCCACGTGGAGAAAAGGTAAATATGCAACATACCTTATTTTTCTATGGTATCACATATGCCTTTAGCTATGCTGATGGATGATGTGATATGATGTGTTGACAGGGTGAACCTGGTGAATCTGGACCACCTGGTGTTGGTGGAGAGCCAGGAAAGAAGGTGGAAAAAAATTTAAATTGATGTTCTTGCTCAAAAAATTCAAAGCTGGTAGATTTTGGAATAATATTCGATTTGGTTGGCTACGGCAGGGCCCAAGGGGAGAACGTGGTGAGAAGGGTGAGGCTGGGCAGCCAGGTACTCCTGGACCTTCAGGTGGAAAGGGACCCACTGGAGATGATGGACCTAAAGGAAACCCTGTAAGTATTCAAGTATGAATCGACCTGAAGGAAAAGCGGACTCAAACGTGATTTAGTAGTAACTTGCTTGCTTCTGTTAAAGGGTCCTGTTGGTTTCCCTGGCGATCCCGGTCCTCCTGGAGAAGTTGGACCTCGAGTGAGTACACAATACAGTTCCATCTGGCCTAGTTCTGTATCTGTTTCTGCAACATATAAAGGGCTTATTATATTCTTATTTCTTTAACAAGTAAACAGAGGTCTCAGAGCTCTCCCAGAGAGAGAGAGTGTGTGTGTGTGTGTGTGTGTGTGTGTGTGTGTGTGTGTGTGTGTGCGTGTGTGTGTGTGTCAATGCCCCAGCCGAAATACCCCTTAAATAAAGCACTTCTCATTCATCCCTCAGATTGTCTCTGTTTCACTCCTCCTGCAAATGCACTGTTTCAGTGTCTGTGTAAATGAGCTACTGCTAAGCCACGCCCATATAGAGAGCAGCAGACCTGAGCAACGAGCTAGGGGCAGGGCTCTTCTTACAGTATATGAGCTCACATTAGGGGAAAGATAAAATTGGCTTAGCTTGTTTAAACTTAAATATACATATTTGGGTCTTCAGTGGGCATTTACGAAAAAAATTAAAGACCCATCTGAACATCTAAGCATGACTAAAACATTAATTTTGCATAATAGTTGCCCTTAATAGTTTCTTATCCTTATTTTTTGTATCAAGGGCCAAGATGGAGCAAAAGGAGACAGAGGAGAGGATGGTGAGCAAGGAGAAGCAGTAAGTGGGATTTCTATTTTTGTCATACATTATACTGTAAGTAATTTAAGTGAACCCGAAGTATCCAACCTTCATGTGGAAAAAAAATTTCATATGTAGAAACTCTGCTATTTTATACACCAGAGACAGAGACCAGCTCTACAGTGGTGAAGAAGCCATACTTTGTTTCTGGTTTAAGACTGCTTATTTTAAACCTGTGTTGAGCTGTACTAGTTGTATCTCTTGCAAAGTTCCCACAAAAGATCTGCAGCTGACCTGAGATACACATGTTTCCTTGCATAAAGAAGTCTGTGGAAAGAACATCTGTATTTATGGTTTATTTGTAATATTAAACTGCATCAAGATTTGACAAAAAAATGAATTTAATGCACTTTACATTTTATTTAAATTATTGATCACAAACAAAATAATACCCTGAATGGCCATGTGACTGAAAATTAAATTAATGACTTTTCTGATATTCGCATGATATTCTGCATGTTTTTTATTTCCTTCTCATAATCATTTCAGGGTTCACCAGGACCTCCCGGCGAAAACGGACCGCCCGGGCCTCCAGGAAAAAGAGTATGTTTATACTTACAGTATAGAGTTTTTAAACATAAGTTATTATAAAATAGTTACATCCTTGCAAAGGGTTGAGTGCCAGTGAGTGTCATATTTATTAATTTTGCCTAATTTTTTTATTATTTCGATTACCTAACCTCAAGTTGGTTGTATGATACACTGTCCTGATTTGGCATTTAAATCGGACTAAACTGATGTCCGATCACACTTTCATGCAATTTTAGTAACTGATCAAGTGTTCAGTGTTTAATTGTAAGCTTTTCTAAAATACAACCAATCATTTTAAAGGGACCAGCAGGCACAAGAGGACCTGAAGGCCGAGCTGGAGAGAAGGGAAGCAAGGTGAAGAATATATCATTCAATTATTTAATAGGAAACTTTAATACTATAGCACTTTTGGGGGAATTAGTCATTATACTTCATTTTAGTGGTCTGGCAGAATTGTATTATAAAAATTGCAATGCATTACAATTATAATTTGGGAACTGAAGAGACTGCGGTCCCAAATAGAAATATTTTGAGTATATCAGTCTATACAAATATTAGTACGAATTAAATCTTTTTTTTTTTTTTACTTTTTAACCTCAAGGGGAATTCAGGAGCTGCCGGGGCCCCTGGGAAGACAGGCGCCGTTGGGCCACAGGGTGCTCCTGGAAAACCAGGAACAGAGGGTCTGAGAGGACTGCCTGGTTCAGTGGTATGCTCTCACGTGGTCTACTTTACTAGCCAACATTTTTTTCTTTGTTTCTTTGTATAGGCCTTTTTTATAATTGTTTAATATGAGAAATTAGATATAACACCTTAGATTTGTTTCAATCCATTGTGATTAATTACTGAAACGATCTAATTCACAATGATTATCGATTCCTCTCAGGGAGAACAAGGTGCTCCTGGTCACACTGGTGAGAAAGGACCTGATGGACCAATAGTAAGCCTTTCTCTAATTTAGGATGTACAAAACACATATGCATACTGATTTAACACCCATTTGGCAGTGAAGTTAAATAAATGCCATGCCTCTTCACCTTTCATAGGGTCCTGCAGGTTTGCCAGGTCTGCGTGGTGACTTTGGTGCTAAGGGTGAAAAAGGACACTCAGGTATGATTGGGCTGATTGGACCTCCAGGTGAGCAGGGAGAAAAGGGAGACAGAGGATTACCTGGACCTCAGGGATCATCAGGACCCAAGGGAGAAACTGTGAGTGACATTTATACAGCCTCACCAACCTCAGATTCTGAATGCGTTCCCTGCATTAATTATGATCATAATATTTGGTCCCCATATAACATGAAGTATAATACAACTACTTCAGTTTGAGTACACACACCTGACCGGACAGTTTTAATAAGCACGTGTTGCATATCATATGCTGTGCTGCGTTCCAGGGTGTGTCTGGTGGAACTGGGCCTCTGGGTCCTTCTGGTCATCCTGGTTTGCCTGTAAGTATTTATTTGGCAACAACTTCTTTATATAGTACAAGATACATAAAATAAGTGCAAGGTTAAATTTGACAAACTTTTTACAGGGCCCAAGGGGAGTTAAGGGAGCAAAGGGTGCTACGGTGAGTAGCTGTGAATCTTTATCACAGATATGTCAGTGTAACATCAACAAGTAACAAATATTATGTTAATGTGAGCACGTGGTTTCTATGTTTCAGGGTGGAGGTGGTCCCAAAGGAGAGAAAGGTGTACAAGGGTCTCCTGGACCCCCTGTAAGTTCAGCAAACATTGAGTTTGATATAGAATGATATAAATATACCTGTCTACAATTTATCCATTAGAACAAACAATGGTGGAATAATGTACTAAAGGAAGAAGATGGAAGATGCTGACCAACACCCTATCAAAAAAATAATAATAATTGAAACTAATTGAGGGCTACACCTCTTAATAATGTATTTTGATCCCACTTCTTCTTCCAGGGACCTCCCGGTGATGTCATCCAGCCCCTGCCCTACACAATCCCCAAAAAGTCCAAGCGCTCAATTGATGCCAGTCAGATGCTCCCTCAAAATGATGAAGTTGCCCCAGCTGATGCCACAGGCACCGAGTTTCTGACTGGCAATGAAGATATGGAGGAGATTATGGGTTCTCTGAATGCCCTGCATGTGGAGATCGAGAGCATGCGCTTCCCGCTTGGAACAAAGGAAAGCCCAGCACGCACGTGCCTGGACCTCCAGCTGAGTCAGTCAGAATACAAAGATGGTATGCTTATCTCATTGTTATCATTATTGCAGCTAAATAAGGAACAGTGATTCTGTTTTCTCATGTTTCCAGTAATACTAATAATTCAGGGATGTTTGGAACCCTGACTCAGACTAAAGGTGAGACTGTATTGTTGTTTTTCTCCTCGTGTATAGGTGAATACTGGATTGATCCAAACCAGGGCTGTGCTCGTGACTCCTTTAAGGTTTACTGCAACTTCACAGCAGGTGGAGAGACATGCCTGTACCCTGCCAAGGACGTGCAGAATGTAAGTATATAAAGATTTAATGGAAAATACTGGAAAAACCTTTTGTAATGGTACAGGTTCATCAAACGTCTGCATTCGTGTGTGATAAGTTGTAGATCCTATGGTCTTTCTCAAATCTTTCAGGTGAAGATTAAGTCTTGGCCAAAGCAGAAGCCTGAGTCGTGGTACAGCCAGTTTGATAAAGGAAGCAAGGTAAGCATTTCCTCATCTAATCTCCAGGTGAAAATGACAACCTGTCTTTATGTCAGATCATCAACTAAAATTTCAATACAGGTTCGATACCCAGCCACT
This sequence comes from Heterobranchus longifilis, assembly GCA_028570985.1. NCBI lineage: Eukaryota > Metazoa > Chordata > Actinopteri > Siluriformes > Clariidae > Heterobranchus > Heterobranchus longifilis. The sequence goes on along the minus strand of JAOVVB010000011.1, from coordinate 8,745,209 downwards.
GAACGCAAAGCCTCCACAATCCAAGCCTGTGTTAGCCAGGACGGGCATCCGGTGTATAACCCTCTGCGGTGACGCCTTAACATGAGCGGCCGAAAGAACAACAAAAGACACAAAATGAATAATTTTCCAACCAATTAATCCAAGCAAAAGTTTTATATATAACATATAACAAAGATTGTTTCAAGACCATTTACTGAACATAGGATAACAAAGCAGTACACCAAATTTCACCTTGAATGGGAAAAACCTATACAAGCTCAACCTCTTCCCCCTATGACTGGAAAGACTGTTTCCCACATATTTCCTCAGAAACTTTGCATAGCTTAGGATCCACCCTACATTCATCTACTGGCAAAGCACTGCAAGGGGAAAAGTGTTCTCGGGTTCCCTGCTCTTCCCTTTTAGCCTTGGCATATACAGTAGCATAACATAAATTCATGTTTGGTTAATAATTTAAATGCACAGGGTGCACTCAATGGTGTAAAAGGTCAATTTAAACGGCTTCGGGTAATATATCAGGTAAAATGAACATTTTCCTAGGTGATATGATGGTTTTTAATGAGCATAAACAACACTCCCAAGTGACGAAATCACAGAAAATTGCAAACAATACTTTTTTTTTTTTTTTACATTTGCCCTATATACACAAACATATTGAACAGGAAATGAAACACTCAAGATTCAAGGGTGGCATTAAGCATTCAGGAATTACAACCATTCAGGAACAATTTTCATACATATACACACACACACACACACAAACACAGACCATTTTATGGCCTGTTCATGGCTAGCAGATCAAGCAGATAAAAAGCCTTGACAAAAAAACAAACTTAACCAAAAAAACAGTGAGAGCAGAAACGCTGGGTGTGATCAATACAAAAGCTTGGAATAAAAGAAGGAATTAACTGGTGAGATCAACAACGCAAACTTCTTTCGCAACATCACTTGACTTATTTCGCAAGTCAAGATCACTCTTGAGAAGGTAAGTGTGTCAATGTCTACGATCAAGAGACAGCTTTAGGAAGTAAACACAGACGCTTCATAACAGGGTGCAAACTACTGGTAATGCTCAAGACGAGAAAGGACGGATTAGATTGTGCCAGTAAAACTTTTCTTTGGACTGATTAAACCAAAATTAACTTGTGCCAGAATGATGGGAAGAGAAATGTATGCAGGAAGAAAGGAACAGCTCATGATCCAGAGCTTACCACATTATCTGTCAAACATGGTAGAGGCAGTGTTATGGCATAAGTGTGTATGGCTGCCAGGGTAATCGGGATCATTGGTGTTTATTGATGACCTCACTGCTGGTCAAAGTAGCAGGATAAAGTCTGAAGTGTATAGAGCTAAACTCTCTGCTCAGATTCAGCCAAATGCTGAAAAACTGATAGGATGCCACTTCACATTGCAGATGGATAATGACGCAACACATACAGTGAAAGCTACACAAGAGTTTGTCTAGTCACATGATCTCAAGCCAACAGGGCATGCTTTTCACTTACTGAAGACAAGACTGAAGGCAGAAAGACTCAAACAAGCAGCAGCTGAAGGCCTGGTAAAGCATTTTGAGGAAGGAACCTCAGCATTTCAAATTTAAATTTTATTTGTCATATACACAGCCATACATGGTATGAGATGCAGTGAAATGCTTATTAAATGCATTTAAAAATGCATTTGTATTTGGTCATGTGAATGGTTAATGCCATATGGTTGTATGTTCATATCTTTAGTGCTTCTTTTCAAATTCAATGTGGTCGTGTACAGAAGCCAAATACCCTCTCAAAAAATCTTTTGTTCCAATATCTATGAACCTGAATGTATTCCCTTTTGTTCAGGTTAATTGATAATTAATTACTATAACATACTTCTACAGGGTTGACATCACTAAAACATTCATTTTGGGTGGAATCGACTTATTATGTATTCTATATGTACAGTATATGCTCATTTCAATAATCCCGGATTGCACAGTATATGCAGAAGAGATGCTCTTCTTATTTCTTACTGTGACCTCAATGTTTTTTTGTTTTTTTATTATTCAGCTCTCCTATGTGGATGCGGATGGTGAGCCGGTGGGCGTAGTGCAGCTGGGATTCTTGCGGCTGCTCAGCATCCAGGCCCATCAGAACTTCACCTATCACTGCCACCACTCAGTGGCCTGGGCCGATAACACCGCCTCCGACAGATATCAGAGGGCACTGCGCTTCCAGGCTGCTAATGATGAAGAACTGACCTATAAGACCAGTCCCTACATCAAGGCACTCACTGATGGCTGTTCTGTACGTTTTTACTTTTCTTTCCAAAATATAAAAAAATAAATCACCAGGAAATGAATGCCAATTCAAATAATTCTGCTTGTTGTCTTATTTACAGTATCGTAAAGGTTACGGTAAGACAATTCTGGAGATCAACACACCTCAAGTTGAGCAGCTTCCTCTCATGGACATCAAGATCACAGACTTTGGGGAGACCAATCAGAAGTTTGGTTTTGAAGTCGGACCTGTCTGTTTCCTGGGATAAACTTACCGAACCAGAGGAACACCAAAACCAGACACAAGTGACACACAGTAACTTGGATTCACTTAGAGGTGCATTTATCTGGCGCAGATGCATGCTGGAATAAATACATGTTAAAAAGACGATCTAAGATGTGGACACACAAACATGCAAACACATAAACACACACATAGAAGTTATTGTGAAGCAAAGTAAGAGTACAGATCAAAGGGAAAAACAACTATAAAAAATGTGAGATGAAGATGGAGGAAGCAGACCTGATGAAACACACCTGTAGAGATCAGCATGCATCGAGGCTTATTAATCAGGAAGAGTGTTCTGGAATGAGCCAACGCCATAAAAGGGGCAACTGCTAAAGCAACGTGTCTCAGATCACCTCGTCCTCATCTTTCTTTCTCACTCTTTTGTCCCCCAGGTGTCTCTTCTCCTCCACCTCTGTGCTTCAGCCTTCACCACCCTAATCTTACCTAAGCCCTGTGTGATCACTCCGTTTGAAGCTATTGTTGTTTCCCCTTTGTTTCTAATTCTGCGCAGCAGAGATCTGTAAATTTCCTCGACTCCTTGTACATGCCTTGTAGAGTCATTAAAGCTTATACACACTTTCTATCGTGTGCACCCCACAGACCCAGGATTAACTCAGCAGACGAGAATATGTTTGATATATATATATATATATATATAAAGAATAAAACTCGAGTTGTGCTGGTTTGTGTCATACAGACTAGTGTCAGCATTTCTAGTTCTATAAATTGGTCTCTGTATTTTTCTGCTTTATCGTGGAATTCCTCGTCTGTGTTGTGAAGTTCGAGATCGCCATCCTGTGCTTGTGTTTTCTCCGTGTAAGCTTCAGTTCACATCACTAAACTCTATCATTACCTGCTCATGCTGACAATGTGAATTAGAAACCCTTTGTATAGAAATCATGTTTTATTGTATTTATTTTTCAGTCATTAAAACAAGGTGATGAAGCAAAACGAACCCTTTTACAGTACAAAATAAAATGTGGTGTTTCACCTGGAGTTACCTGTTTATACACCTTACTGCTGTGGATGTGAACAAACGACAACCTCAGTGTGTACATTAGTCAGGTGACCTGTAGGGGCAGAACAGGGGTAGAACAGAGGTAGACCTGGAGTAGAACAAAGGCAGAACAGTAGTAGGCCAGGGGCAGAACAGGGGTAGAATGGGGTAAACCAGAGGTAGACCTGGAGTAGGACAGAGGCAGAACAGGGGCAGAATAGCAGTAGGCCAAGGACAGAACATGGGTAGAACAGGAAGGCCAGAGATAGTCATGGAGTTCACCAGGGACAGAACGGGGAAGAACAGAGGCAGAATAGGGATATCTTAGGGTAGAACTTGGGCAGAACAGATGGAAAACTGATAGACCAGGGACATAACAGGGCTAGAACATTGTCAGAACAGAGGCAGAATTGAAGCAGAACTGGTGGAACAGGGATAAACCTGTAGACCAAGGGCCAAACAGGGATAGAAAGAGTGTTCTGGAATGAGCCAACACCATAAACGTGGCAACTGCTAAAGCAACATGACCAAATGTCTCAAAACACCTCGTCCAAAGATCACCTCGTTTTCCCTCAGGGGCAGAACAGGGGTTGAACTGAGGTAGAACAGGGATATTCCATTAAATTTTAGTTCAGTTTAATTTATATAACGCATAAACAATGGTCATTGTCGCAAATCAGTTTTACAGAATGAAAAAAATATATGTAAATGAGTTTGAAAAGTAAATATATGGAAATACTGTATGTATAAATTGTAATAATCAGATCGTCCATGATTAACAAGTCGAGGGCGACGGTGCTGAGGAAAAAACTCCCTGAGATGGCAATAGGAAGAAACCTTGCTATTCCAGACTCAACAGGGGATCCTCATCCTCATTTGGGTGATGACTGATAACAGGGATTGATCTGACGTCATACTGTGTGATAGGAGGCTGGAAGTTCAATATAACAGGAGATGCAAGTTAATATGGAGCCAGTTCGTTATTGGAGGTACAAAACCGTTTGTAGATATTTCAGGTCTGAACTAATAGTCCCTCAATCCTCTGAGAATAGCTGTCTGCATCAGCCGAGGCCAGGACCGTCTTCATGGTCAAGTGGAACTGTCCCCAGTCACCACACGCATCCCAGGCAGACCACACAGTGCTGATCACCAACCAGAAGCAGGGCACCATGACAACTTAGACAGGTCCAGGTGGCAGAGGGGGGCCCGATCACTGGCAGTTCAGGAGAGATTAACTATGACAGAATAGAACAGAGGTGGACCAGGGACAGGACAGGGGTAGAACAGGTGCAGAATCGGACCTGCCTACAGTATCTGGTTTTCTCAGCAGAGTTAAACTAAAGAGAGATTGCTTGTGTTATTAAACGGCATTCAACAAAAAGGACCTGTTTGCTTAATTTTGTACAGAAACATACTTGCTGATAACCATGCACTGGCAAAGTCACCTGGCAATGTCCTGAGCGTATTTGTTCACATACTCAACTAAAAGCTGCACGTGTTACCAGAGGATTCAGAGAATTAAAACATTTTTGCATATGTAAACATACATGGCAATACTCATATAGTTTCCATACCTTCTCTTTACTGTGGACATTTAAGTACTTATCTTCTATACACTGTAATGACACATATTTGTCCCTCTGCAGTGGTAAAGGTGTATCATACTGGTGGGGGAACTGCTGACTTGGTCGCACAAGTTCTCAGATTGTAGAAGTCCAAGTACTTGGATTACTTTTTTGATGTAACGAGTAATCTAATGCGTTATGTCCGTC